>JAMKCH010032574.1:0-58363 GCA_023653785.1 Ophioderma brevispina
GATCATGTATGTTTATATATTTACAGTGTGTACCAAAAAAAACGCAACACTTTGTGACAGGGGCCATAAGTTTTTAACTAAAGCATACAACTGCTTATTATTTGTTATAAGGTAAGAAGGGACTGCTAGGAAATATCCCCGAATAACGATAGAGTCAATAGTTTTTACGATATGACGCCAGCAATCAAGTAACCCGCAGGACCCATTTTACCAAATTGAGGAACTATACGGCACAGTAACCACGTGCAGAACAACCAATATGGATCTATATAAGTCCACCCACCATTTTACTGTGTTTTGCTTTTAATAACTAGTGCTGCAAATGATATAATTAACATATCAATGGTAATACACAGCTAACACACGAACATTTTTAAAAAGACACTTAAATTATGAAATTTGGAATACATGATCAACGAACACCTCATATTTTTCAAATTAGACGACAACATTGGATTAGCGCTACACAATCATCATTGTTTTGTGACACCACACAAAGAGTTATCGTAACCCAAAATTGAATGACAGAATAAATTTCAACGGATATTGTTAATGAGTTTTGAGTTGAAAACAAATGTTTTACTTTTATAAAGTTCGGAATGTAACAAGCAAGTTGCAACCCAACGCATATCTAATTTTACCTAACATATAGTTTGTTGATGACTTATAATTAGGTTTATCTGATATCGTTTTGAAATGTATTTTCTCACCAAATAAATCAATGTTTTATCGTTATCAGTTAAATGGTAATTTTGTAAATGCAATTATTTGATACATTAGCTGTTTTTCTGCAAGAAATATGCCAATTAAATGTTAATTGTAATCGAAATTGTATTTACTATTCGGTTCTTCAGTGCTACCCTTTTGGTTACCAGTTCCTTATTGCGGCAAAATGGATCTTGCGGGTTATACTTCATTCATGGGATCATATCGTTAAAAACTATTGACCCTATCGTTATGAAATTTTCAGGGATATTAGCTAACAGTCCCTTCTTATCTTACAACGAATAACAAATAGTTACATGCTTTAGTTTAAAAAATCATGGCGCCCGGCACAAATTGTTGCGTTTTTTTTTGGGGGGGGGGCACACACTGTATATATTTTTCCTCACGGCTTCGGTGAAAAGCAACTTTATTGATTGTGTTCCGTGAATAAATTGATTGATTGATTTATTGATTGATTGAAATAATATTTTCCGGGAAAATGCCGTAAATCCCGTAAATAACCGTCAATTGGCCGTAAATTTACAGAAAATCCGTAAAATACCGGCCAATTGCCCGTTAATATAGAAAAGGTAGGGTTATTTTCCTGTAATTTCACGGTTTCTCCTACTCGCAGTTCATGCTATTTTTTTATAGTACATAGACAGTAACCCACTAAGAATTCGCCCACAGGAAGCCCTGTAATCCTTTTAATGAAATAACAAGTGATTATATTCAGCCCTGCCAATATGGGGTGTAAATTTTAGGACAAAATGTATGTGGCTCGAATCTCATTTTTGTATTCTCCTCGTTTAGGGGTATTTGATATGCAACTATACTGAGATAGCTACTGTTGTACTACAGTATTTAAATATTATCGCACTTTTAATGAAATAGTTAAAAGCAAAAATAACTTCTCTTAAATGACAATAGACCATAGATCGATCAAGTAATTTTTCATTTCCGATTTCCTTTAGTTGTTGTCACCTCATTTTGCAATATATTAACGTACAAATTATTCTTAGTTATACTGAAAATTCTGGCACCCACTACAATTTATTGCATTGGTCAGTGTAAAGACCTCAGCAAGGCGAATCAGCAAGGAAAGAAAAAAAAATGTGTGGATGTTGCACTACTCGACAATACGTGGCTAATGTACATTAGCTGCAATGTTTATTACATAGTGAACAATTCCAACATAATTCAACACCTCCTTGACAAAATGTGGCGAAAAGAGCGATGCAACTTTTAATGTTTCAAAGTTAAACTTTTTACCGCATCTGTTTTCATTAGATCGGTATAATTTGAAATTGAAGCTATGAAGGACCTCTCAAAACCAATCGTATTTTTGTTTGGTATTAGGTTAAATATGAAACACTATTTGCAGAAAAAGCACTTCACATTTTCATGAACGTTATCAAACGAAAATTGTCATTTTGATTTTGCAATGAGAGTACTTGTGTGGAAGATACATTAGTGGCAACGCGTAGGTATGATGTGCATTTACGTAATGGCGCATATCAGGGGCAAGGTAACTTTTTGCTTTACAAACTGTGAAATACAATGACTGGCATAAACACTTCAGCGTTAATGCAATGATATACTAGACTCTTAACAATGGATGGAACGGATGCCACTAATTCAGATAGCACTTTCAAAAACTCCATGCAGTGAGTTTCGACATTTTAGACATATTGTCTAATGGACGATTTGATCAACATCGGAGCACTGGTTAATTTTACCCCAGGATGACCTTGAACCTTAAGAGGATTGTACCTGTTAAACTAAGGGTCGGAACATAGAATACCTGTTTTAATCATTACAACGAGACCAATGTATTGGTGTGCACTTAAACACAATTTGACTTGATTTCAAATTTACAACTGTACCACATTTAACCCTTATTTTACAGTGCTTCCACAATTTCCCAGGTTGACCCAAAATGTCTGATCCGAATCTTCAAACTATAGAAAATTCATCTTCAAACCCTTTCGCAAAATTCGAAATAGGAGTCTTTTATAACCCTACTAAAGAGTTGAATATGCAAACAGCATACGAAGAAACACGCATTCGGAGAAAACGTGTCGACTGAAGAAATGCTTGAAATTGTTTTATTTGCAGACTCAAATAATGCCACATCGTAAAAATTGTGAAGTTAATCCTATAATTATTACTGTGTTTACAAGCATTAAAATACCATATGATTTGACACAAACATGGACATGCCCCATCCTCATTTTGGGCAGTGGCTGTTTTTGATGTGTGCATTTAAATGGATATACGTGGACAAAGACACAAAATGGATTACTGATGCAAAAGAATATAACTCAGTCTATACCTAACGATGGGAAGATCTTGCATAGATAAAGCTAATAAAATACGATTCCCGTTTGATACCACATATGCTGAGATACAGGATGGTATCACAGATGCAAATGGCGGACACAGTCAGTTCCTGTTTTTATTGTTGTTACTAACCCTTATTATTAGCATAATACGAAAGTGCAATTTAAAGGTTCATTTCGTAATTTCAGCACCTCTGTTTTATTAAGTTCACTAGATATCATGGAGGAAAAGCTTATTCACAATATTTGAGTTGGAATCCCGGATCTTGCGGGTTTGTTTTATGAGCCAATTCATTGTTTCCCACGGTCCCATAGCCATTGTGCTGGAATTCTGTCCGCTTACGGACAGAAATGCGAATTGTACGAATTTCACGTAAGATTAGGTACACTGCTTTGTTGTTTTTTCTGTAATATTGTCACCTAATCGTTATACCTTTTGCAAGGAATTTATTTAACCATAGTTCTTAGTATTACTTTATCTTGTTCACAACCAAATAGTTCCTTTTTGTACATAACCTATGGTTCTGTATTATTAAGGTAATCATCGTTTATTTTGTATACCTGTTTGTTGAAGAAAGAGCAAATAAAATCTGAATTCTGAAATCTAAAGTTGTCAACCATATCCAGTGAGCAATCATTGATGCAAATGTGGGGTGCATACTACATAGCTGATATCCTGACCCCATAATTGTTGGTTTGCCGTGAGGCGGTATTACTGGCAGAGTACTGCATGCATGGAGAAGCTGGTGATGAGTCTCTGCAAACCAGGGTAGTGGTCTGTTCACCAGTCGGGACTGTGGTAACTTCGGGGGAAGTTGACGCTGTTAAGAGAAGAATTCCTTGTGAGGACAAGATCCAGTTGATACCAGTGGTGTGATCTGGGTTGCCTCCAAGATGACGCGAGGTTTCGTACAGAAGAATGGGGTTGGTGATGCAGAGACTGTTATTTGTATACAATTCTAGTAGTCTTTGCACATTCATTATTGTTTCCATTCATGTTGAAAAAAGCTGGTAATGTGATCATTTTCCCCCCCCCCCCCCCTAATTTAAACAAATATATATTTGCTTTGTAAACATCTAAAGGGGGAGCAATTTCTACTAAAGTGTATTCAAAAATGCATCCACCGTGCGAGACGTGCTTGCTTAAATCGAGCATAAAATTTGAAAGGAATGTCCACTTTACCTCAAACAAAAAGCAAGTGAAAGCAGGAAGTTCACACCTACCTATCATGCTATTATTTCAAATAAGCTCGTAGCTCAAAAATAGTCCCCCATTATGAATCGAAACAAGCTATCCGTAGGGCGGAGACTTTGTCCAACGGACATTCAAGGTCAGTATTTTTCCCGTCGGAGAACCATCGTCGTTCAAAACTATCGCTTCCTATCATTACAATCATTATTATTATAAAGTCAATGGGTATTGTTGCCGCATTAAACTAAGATGGCGATGAGGGTACATGTGGTCCAGTGGATACAACGACCGACCATAGGTCTGGGTTCGAATACCGCTGAGGCCATGTGTTGTGCACTTGGGCAAGGCACTTTACCTCGCTTGCCTCTCGTCACATAGGTGCAAAATGGGGAGCTGTTAGAATATTATCCATTGAGCGCCGCCCATTTGGGCATTTGTAAGGCAGCTGACATACTTAGTGGCGAGGAATAAGTGTAAAGCGCTTTGATATATTGTAAAAGGCGCTGTATAAATGTCGACATTTATAATTCATCATTTTCTTTCAGTTGCTTTAAAAGTGTTTTAAAAAGAAGAAACCAACCATATTGTTGATTGTCAATTTATGTAAAACTACAGAGCGTCTCCTTGATTCACTAATAAGGTTGACTAAGTCTAACTTTTTAAGATCAAATCCTCATCAAACAGTTTGCTTAACGATACTCTGCATACCTAATCTTGACATCATTTCAGATGTGAGTCAAGAGTCATTATCATCTTAGTTAATGCGGGAACAATACCTATTGACTTTTTAAAATCTGAAAGGTTAATGTTTGTTCTCTTTATTCTTGAATTATGTATTCTTTTTTAAAACAGCAGTGAGAGGTAGTATTTAATTCAATGAGCAAGTCTACAAGTTAAAATTGGCCAATATGCCGATTCATAAATAATTTCCGGTTACATTACCCTCGTCGTACCAAATCATTTTTGCAACAAAGAAAGCGTTTGGCATTTTAGCGCACCAGAGCAAGGTTAACTAGGGTATACCTCACCCCTTGGTAAAACGAGGGTTAAAGATTGAAAGAACGCTTACGTGCTGACTCATGGTCCTATTATATATAAATGTGAGAATTGTGAAATACGGGTGAGATTCCTGACTTAAACGGCCAATATACAGACTTGATTGCTCAAAGCATACAAACATCCAGTCTTTTATTACAATTATAAAATCAAGTGCGATAACTAATACATCAGGTATATTCAGATTGTTGGCTGTTGAGATTTCATGATGGGTAATAAAATAAGAGTGCGGCAGGGAACAGGCGCTGCTACAACTTGGGTTACAAGGAGTTGCTTTAAGTGTTTGATGTGTGTTATAAAGCTACCTGCTTCTTCTTGCATTCGTCGATACAAGCGATTTTTGTTTGAACGAGGTCTTAGAATGATCATGTGCGTTGCGAATGAGTTCATTAAGTGATACTTTTTTTAATAAACTGTTTGTCTATGATATTAGAGTATTTTTTTCATTCTTGTGTCACTTCATGGCATATTCTCAAGGTATGGTTTCGTTTGGAGAAGATGTGTTGATACCGAAATTAAAACTAAGGTATAAGAGGGTTAGGGAAGTAGACTCACTATTAACTGCAATTCCTTTTTATGGCAGAATAAAAAAAAAGAATGTCGACTTTCTCACCCCAGGATTTCAAAGTTGCAGTAAAGCCTGTTTGTTATAGCTTTACATTTCATGCTTCATCCTCTGCAGCCATCCTATTACATTTGCTATTTTGCGCAAAAGAAAAGCGCTTTCATTCGGAAGTAGGTTTGTAATTGATTTGATGCATAGGATGTCAATCATTGTCGCTTCTCTCGGTACCAAACTAGGAAAACACCCATCTGCTTACTAAGGCATATTGTGATTTTCGCATTGACTGCGTCATTTACTGTCTTTACCATGATAGTTTAATAAGCTATTAAAACTATTTCGTTCCTTACATTATACCGTCATTAGCCCAGTATATTTATGGTTTGACCCAAAACAAATTGCAAAAGAAACAATTTTGGTGTTAATATACTGTGAAATTGTCCAAAAATAATATTAACGAAATCAACCTAGAGGAATAAGGGGAAAACGTTTGTACAGAGGTAAAAAATCGAATGGTTGGAATCGATTTAAAAGATATACCAATTTATTGGGCTACTCCTAATGCTTAAAAAATGTATAGATTGCCGTATCTAAGATCGGATTTAAATGATGTATACCGATTTATTGGGATAATCCTAAGGTTTAAAAAAGGTAGAGTTTGCCCTATCTACGCGTTATAGTTTTAGTACAATAGGCACATAACAGGTCAAGGTCATCCTGGAGTAAAATTTACAGAATGGTCTGATTTTGTTCAAATTGGTTGGAAATTGTTCATTTGGTAACACTTAATGAGTTATTTTTATATAGATTATTTGTTCGACAGTTCTATATAAGAATTACAGAGCTATGACTAGTGACTTTTTATAGACCCTGTATCCCCCAGTAACATTTTTGCATTCGAACTATGCAACACATATCATAGATGGGGCAACCGGTATTATTTTTGGCTCCCGGACCAGACGAACAATTTGACACCATTTTTTTTTTATAACGAACAGATATATCTTGATTTTTACCCCAACCTTGAAACCTATTTTAACACATAAATCTTGAAGTACAACCTACAGCTAGGGCCAACTACAGCTGGCACAAAAAGTATCTCGGCATGTTTTTCGATCATTATTGTGTCGATGTCCGATAAAGTTTTCGAAATATACCTTTTGTTGCCTAGGTCTCGCTCTTTCATTTAAGACCTCAATTGTAAAAAAGCGTGCAAAAATGGCTGCGATAAGACGCCTGAATAACGTAAAACCCCCAAACCAAAAGTTGCAGTTTTTTGGATTTTTCAATGGTCACTGTGTGGTACAACACAATAATACGTGTTTATTGATTTCACACAAATATGATTTCCAACTGAATGAGCGAGAATGCCTATGCAATATTGTTTGTGGTCAGCGTGTTCCTGTCGCAGTTCACTGCAATGCCTATTGAAAACGCCCAAAACTGAAACTTTTGGTTTTGAGGTTTTACGTCTTTCAGGCGCTCTATCTCAGCCTTTTTTGAACGTTTTTTTACAACCAAGGTGTTAAATGAAAGAGCAAGACCTAGGTAACAAAATGTATATCTTGAAAACTTACAAAAATATCCGACTTGGGCACAATACTGATCGAAAAACATGCCGAGATATTTTTGTGCCAACAGTATATCCCTAAAAGGTTACGAAAATGCTGGTATACTTTTCGACGTGTTTTGAACCTTTTCATATTTTGACCTATGTATAAACATTGCCCTTTAAAAATACACATTCCACTCCCTTGATTTTGGTAAACTTTTGATAAGTATGTTGTTCTTAATACAATTCTGGAGAAAAAATTGTTTGCACTTAGTTTTGGGTTAAGGAATCTTTTATCCTAATTGGACTGGCCTATATGTGTAAAAGTGCTCCAAGATGAGTGTGTGTACTGCCTGCTATCTCAGTACCTACGAGAGCTGTTGTGTGTTATTCACGATGCGTCGCATTGTATGAAGTTGTGAAAACTTTCTCTACAACCGTTAACAGAGACGAATTAAAAGGCCTACTTTTTCAACGACCCATTTTAACATTTCAAAGTTAACATTCATAAATTTTAATTTAGGGTGGACATCAATGGTTGTTTTCCAAATCCTCAGATATGCGTTTTGGTTTCCTAGGGCTACCTTCGGCGACCTTAACCATGTAGACTGCATTTGTTCCTGGGTCATAATCATTACATCCTATGAGTATAGGTTTACTATGTATACTACCTGAAATCCTATGAGGAATATGTATAGTACCCTGATCGATAAGGGCGATTTCAAACACTTACCGTCGGTGACTTGCGGTTCATAGTGGTTGTACCGTGTTTAATTGTTTGGAACAATGGAAACCTGATCAAACCTGGAAGAACGGACGGAATCGGCAAGAAATCGGTGTTGAGTTATGAAAGCCAAAAAAACCATTACTGCTCATGCATTGAACAAATTAGGTGTTTCATCATCTAGAAGTGCAGAGCCATTGTTAGGGGGGGCTTCAAGACTAACCCGTCGGTGACTTGTGGTTCATAGGGGTGTAACAGTGTTTATTGTTGTAACAATGGAAACCGGAGAACCTGGAAGAACCGGACGAAACCACAAGCAACCGGAGGTTGAGTTATGAAAAGCCAACCCTTACTGCTCATGCAGTGGAACAAATTTTCGGTGTTAACCTACCATCTAGACGTTTGCCCACGAGCCATTGTAAGCGGGTGGCTTCAAGATTCACCCGTCGGTTGACTTGTCTGGTTCATAGGGGTGTAACCGTGCTGGTTATTGTTCGAGTAACAATGGAACCTCCTTGTTCGAACCTGGAAGAACCGACGAAACCAGCAAGCAACCGGTGTTGAGTTATAAAGCCAACCCTTACTGACTCATGCAGTTGAACAAATTTTAGGTGTTATCACCATTGGACGATCAGCAGCCATTGTATAAGGGGGTTTGGCTTTCAAGACTCACCCGGTCGGTGACTTTGCGGTTATGGCGTGTAACGCTGTTTAATTGTATGGAGCCAACAATGGAACTGATCAACATGAAGACCGCAAAGCGGATTTGGTAAGCATCGGTGACTTGGGCTGAGTTTTGAAGGCGTTCCTTACGTGTTTTGATGTCAAAAATATTGTTCATAGCCCAATCAATAAAATACCTAGTGCCATACATCTGTTTAGAGAATCCGTACTTATTTAGGAGCGGTGTTTAACAGTCACACATTTTTAACTTCCATCCCCGAAGAAACCACATAAGATACCTTGGGAAGACCAACGTGATTGTGTTACATTTCACCAAAGCGCTTGTTAAGGATCCCATCATCACTTGGCATCAATTGGCTTACTTCGAAATGTTTTTTTTTTTTATCGTCAACGAGATTATCAACGCATCTGCGCGATTATCGGTTATCATAAGACGGCAACAGGTAACACCCCTCAGTCACAACTTTGATGCACCCTCCCCCCCTTTTTTTTATGAATAGACGCTGTTGGCTGTATGCTTTCCTGCCTGGTATAGGCATCTTGCCTGTATGATGAATATTAAGACAAATCCGTGTGTAATCGAAATACGAAGTACAAATCGTTGATAGAGCATAAAAATTAATCCTCGGCACAAGAAGATGTAAAACATAAACATAAAAAACAGAGCTAGCTTCTTATTTCATAAAATGTTTTGTAGGAAAATAACTTTAACTTCACCATTTTTGATACAAATTTGGGTCCTGTAACATAATCAAGAACACGACTATAGACACTTAACGAGAGAACTGTTACACAGCTGGGCGTTTACATGCCTATACAGATGCATGTGTAAGTTATTGATTCTGGTTTTATGCCCAGCTTGACTCACGAACCATCCGATGCTAACTAATTTTCACTAGAGAGAACCAGCTGCGTCCGATGTAATATTAAAAAATAAATCTTTGCCGTAATGTGCCATACCAAGAACATATCCCCACTCGCACATACCAAGTATTCGATTTCACCAGTTATATTGAGCTATATAGATTGCTCGTAGATTACCAGCAATAATTTCTTCAGGGACTGATTATGTTTCGTAAGGCATCTATCGGTTAACTGTAGCTACAGGTATAGATAGGTTGTGTCTAGGATTTCATAATTTCAAAAGCATGATTCGGTGTCCATAACGTAGTAAACATCCACTAGAAGCGTAATGTTCGCTTTATTCCTCCACGATGTGGCCACATTTCGTAAGCTCGTCACATTCGTCCTTTGGATCTTTACTTAGGACCTGTTTTGACTTGAAAATTAAAGGTTGGCGTGAAACGTTTATTTCCAATGTTTATTTCCAATTCTTTTCAACTAACATTTAATTGCACTGTTTGAAAAAAATATGCGTACCCCTGCCTAGTTTTAGGAGGAAATTGGCCCTAATCTAACAAGAAAAAGTACGCTCCCTCCCTTTTTTGCGGGGATTTCGTCAGAGTTTCATCTAGGGATGTTAGGGACTTACTAGCTACTGAAATCATTTGAAATTTTGAAAAAACCCAAGACTGTAAAGTGAGTTTCTTTTAAAAGACTGGATACAACGTTGATACTAAAATACGAGTCTCGTCGTTGTTGTTATTCGTAACTGTAGTCGTAATTGTAGTTGTATATTCCTAAGTCTCTAGAGGAAATCTGACGATCACGCAAAAAAAAAGTGAGGGGGGGGGGCGGGTTACGGTATTTTGCTTGTTAGATCTTGGAGCATTGTCTCACTAATCAAGGCAGGGGTACGCTCAGTGATTTTTAGAGGTGAATTTGAAGTAGTTAAGGGACGCGTTAGGGATATAGTTATGTTGTTGATGGTGCTGATGATTTTGGATGTCGTTGATGTTTGCTGTTGTTCAAAGGTCTTGCCATAAAAAACACCAATTCCTCCTATCTCTCCGTCTCTCCAACTCTTTCCTTAGCCTATTAGGTGTCCACAACTTAGGGAACATTTTGGGGGTTCTATTTTTTTGAAGGAACTCGATTCTTTCATTGTATCTGGATTTAAAATGTTCTGAATAAGCTCCAACATAATTTCCTTCTGGGGTTGTTTTGGTGCTTGCTTCTGTTCTTGTCTTGTGAACAGTGGGCTTATATATAAAGCTTGAGATGAGAAAATTCCAGCCCGGGGGTATGTACATGTTTGCCTGTTATTACAGCCTGTTGTTGGATGTGGATTTTCCAGATTCCAGGATAGGTTTATTTGTGGCTTTAAAGATTATTGGATTCCATGATTTGCATTTCAGCAACTCGATTGGACTTTATAGGGATGACGGATTAGCAGTATTCCGCGAACCACCGCAAGTCATCCGCGCATAACGAAAAACGATATGCGGTGTATTCAAAAGCAGTGACGACGAGTTACTTTAGAAGCTAAAAAGCCACCGTTCGATCTTTCAGCAAACAAACCAAAGGTCGGGAGCATACAATTTCTTACGTACGTCGGCCGAAGGCTTCCACAAAGGACCTTATTACGGAAAATCTTCGACAAAACGAGATTAAGATTTTCTTCAGTGGCATGCCAAACATGAAACTATCATCAATGCACATAACAAGAAAATCGAGACCAGACAATGAGACCAGACCTTCAAGTTAAAGGAAAACAAACATCAAGTTCGAATTGAACTGGCGAATACTAACACGCAAGGACATACTCAAGAACGAGCAAAATATTAAACCTATGCAACATCTTCCGACCAGCTGTGGCAACATTAAACAAGCGATCTGAACTGATCAGCTCATGCCGACACGTATCAAAGCACAAACCAAAGGGCGTAAGGTAAACCGAGCATGAACCATAAGCGTGCGTGCCCGCACAAAATACGCACATGCAATGCGCATCTGTAAGCGCATGTTTTTTTTTTTTTCAGATATCGGAAGACACCATTGTTCCATTCAGACTCACTCCCTGAAGAGAGAGGTTTTATACCTTTCCAAAACAAGTTTGTCGGAGTTTGATTGTACTATAAGTTGAGCATTAAAATCGAAGATTGAATGCAACAAAGTCGTAACTCTGACATTTCGCGAAATTGATTAAAAAAACATACAAAATCATCACGACTCATATCGTCATTATCATCAGTATATATTGTTATTGGTTACTATTGCTTCTTTCCATTCGTAGATAACGATATTATCTTACGAGAAACATAACACATAATTATAAGTAACTTTTGTCAAACTAAATCTGTTACAATCAAAGCAATTTGTAATCTTGTCATTGGAAGGAGAAAACACAAAATTACTTTTTTTTCAATCAATGCGACTCGCTTACAAATCAGATTTATTTGAAAGCTGAGCCTTTCTTTTCAAAGGTGCCTTCATGACAAATAATTGTACTCAGATGCAACCCGCGGATAGATAACCTTTTATCCTACGACTTTCTGTTTGCACATGCTATACACCACATCGCCAATAACATGTAAGGATCAGGATTGTATTGACTCTTGTAGTGTATACCCCAGTCGAGATTTGATACCGGTTAACAAAATCGATACTATATATTGAATCATTTATGGCAAATTTGACGGGTTTTCGGGTTTCAGCCTTTCCTTTTGTTTGCCTTTTTGCACATGTTAGAGAGACCTATAAGGATCGCTCACATCAGGTGCACGAGAAAGCAAAGAGGTCGCGTGACGCAGTGTTTGGCATAGAAGGACGCTCTGGCACAGTTCTACTTTCTGGGGTCTAAAATACTGCGGTTCAATTTTTAACGTATCAATTGGAAAGCTTTTGCTTCTACTTTATAGGCATTCCAATACCGTACAACACTGTATTAACAACTGTTTTGTAGATAACGCAATTAACAACATATAATACAGTTTATCATGAAATCAATAAACTACTTTATCATCGCTAACTGAGCCAAATTGGTTGTCCGTGGGCAGTCCTCTTGATGGCGTCGTGGGTCATTTCCCTCGTATTTTCCTTTGTTTCTAATTGACCACTCAGAGCTCCCCATTTCCAGAAAGCTTCCCCTAGTGTTCTGAGAGACGTCCCAACGTAGTCTGTCACAAGGAATGCACTCATGTTTTGAGTGCAAATTGTTTTCCCCCCTCCCAACCCACTAAATTTGGTGTATGTTTTTTAATATGTATTTTTTACTTTTTCCAAGTGACATACTTGAGTTGGGGTCTCTCTAATATTTCTATGCTTTTGCAGCATTTTTCTTATTTCACCCCCCTTTTTACATTTTGAGATAAAAAAAATGGGCAAATATTATCTGTGTCATGTCAGATTGGGATTTCTATATTTCATGAGAGTGAAAATGGATATTTGATGGACTCTAGTTGGGGTCCAAAACTTTTTAAATTTTAAATGTGCTATCACTGTAACTCCGCTTCGGTCATTGGAACTCCGATTATCGAGTGTATACAACTTCTGGAATGTATCACCCAGAGTTCGGCACCTGTTAGAGCGCGAGAATTTCGGACCCGTTGTTAATTGACCATCTACAGTGTTTGGTTACTCGCACCTTAACAATCAAGCGTAGCAGGACGTACGGTCCCACAATACGTAGTCTTAATACTGCAGGCATAGACAATATTAATAGGCCAGTATACTTTCGAATATTTAACTAAAAGTCACCTTGTAGGATAGGGACAAAGAGCGTATGTTTCCTAAATGTGAGTACTACTGTGTCAATGCGGGCTGTACTTTGAAGTCAGGAAGTAGAGGTCTACTGTGCCTGGGGAGACAGCACCAGGAATGTCTAACGTTATGGGATATGGAGCGCATTTCTGGCATTAAATGTGGTCAAAAAATTCGCTCTGTTTTACTGCATTGTTTTCTTCGAAGTGCATTCACCGCATAACATTATTCGCATTTTAGCACATTTGGACATGCGTATAAGCTTCTCGCTTGAAATGTCCCGCATAACAATATTTGCAAAACATTATTCTGCGCATTATATCAAGCATAACAATATTTGCAAAGCTTAATGCGCATTAAATTATTCGCATAACAAATTTGCAAAACTTGTATGCGCATAAATTATCAGCATAACAAATTTGCAAAACTTTATGCGCAGTAATTATTCGCATATTTGTTATGTGCATACAATATTCGTATGTGGTTCTCAGCATTTTCACATTCAAGAAGATATGCGCATGTCGATTCGCTCTTTAATAATTATTCACCTACTTTTGTGTTTTGCATAGATTCGTCGCACGGGTTTCTTCACATTCCCCATAAAAGAAATCACATATAGGTTGTCCATGGAAATTTTCCCATACTTGATGCGCAATTTGTCATTCGCGAACATTTTTATAATTCGCACGTTGTCATTCGCACAATCTTTTTCATTCGGTCAGAAAAATATGGGTACGGTCTTTTTCGTGTTTGTAATTGTAAGATCGGTTTTGGTGCAATAAGCCATGGCCCACATTTCCTGCCTACTTATTAATGTTTGGGCAATAGGGGTGGGATGTGGGTAGGGGGATGGGGTGTTTGGTGAGGTGGCGAGGTGTTGGTGAGGGGGTGTTGGATTAGAGGGTGTTGGGAAGGGGTGTGGGAGGGGGCGAGGGATGTTGGTTGGGGAAGGGTGTTGGGAAGAGCACGGGTTTTGTGGAGGGGAGGTGTATAATAGAGGGTAGTGGGGGGTGAATTGGGTGAGGGAGGGGTGGTTGGGGGGAGAGGTGTTGCGGAGGGTATTTGGGGATTGTGCGAGGATGTTGGTTGGGTAAGGGGTGTTGGTTGGGGAGGGATGTTTGTGGAGGGGTGTTTTGGAGGGTAGGTGATTTAGAGAGTGTGGGATGGGTTTTGGTGTTGGACGGTGGAGGGTTTAGATAGGGGTTGGGGTTATTGGTGGAGGGGGAGGAGTGTTGCGGGAGGGAGGTGTGGAGAGGGGGTGTTGGGGAGGATGTGGGATCGGGGGTGAAAAATTCCATTGAAAAGGTCAAAAAACGGCCTGTGCCGCTAATCCCCCCAATCAGGGACGGTACCTGGCTTAGAATAGCCGAATTTAGAATTACATAAAGTTTGGGCGGTCCTGGCCCTGAATGACTACGATCGTATATAATTATATATTCACTGAAGACCGTGACAGAAAGGGTTGTTTCGCGTTCGCTGACATTATAATTATCTGTGAACGAGCTTAAAAGAAGGTAAACATGCGTTTTACTTAGTTTTTACAAGTCCATCGTCCATTATTCGGACAGTTTTTTTCTTTGTCATGTAACTTAATTTCACATCCACAACCACTTGGTGCATCAACAATTGAACTTGGATGTAAGCTTAACATGCTCATGTTCTTCAAGTACACTATAATCATGTTAAAGGGTTCAGATCCGATTTTTAAACAGCGCCCCAATTTTTTTTATAAAAATTCGTTTTTTGCTTGAATGAAATGCTTTATTTCTACAAAATAATTACATATAGTACAGTTTGTAATAAAATTCAAGTTGTAATAATATTCTGTGTCACCATGGAAGTATAATCAGCTAGGCCCACACATCAAGGTCAGTGGCAATCATAAAAATGGCAATCATGTCGAATTCTGTGGCTGCGTATACAGTTGCACCGACCCTGATTGGAAGGGCACTGGGTCTGGGGGGGTACCGCTCCCCCTGATGGGGGGCACAGGCCGGTTTTTTGCACCTTTTTAATGGAAATTTTTCAAAAAATAACCGGGAGTCACCCTCCCCCACACCCCGTCCCTCCCCTCCCCAACATCCCTCCCCTCCCCAACAATCCCTCCTCTTCCCCAACACCACTCCCTAACACCCCACCCTATGACTATGGGTTGTACAGGTAAAATCAGAGATATTCACCCAAGGGATTTATACAGAGAAATTTAAAAGTGGGAAATTTTTGTCAAAGGGCAGAATACTTCTGAAATATTTAGATTACAAATGTATCAATGGGCTGGCTTCCGGATTACTTGAGGGACAGCAGTCCAATCACAGACAATCACAGCATGCTTGTTAACACTAGATTAAAGCTCATAAGGAATCCTCTCCTCATTTATATCTGTCAAATAGTCCGCAGCACAGGCCATGTGACCAAAATTTTTATACCATAATATATATTGGTTGCAACGGTTTTCGAGACCATTTTTTTTCCTCCTGCAGAATCTGAATCCGATAGGTGCCAGACGAAAAACCTTGAGCATTATTCGAAGAAAAGCAAAATTCAAATGGCCCACCACACTAAAAACTCATATGTATTCCTCAAAAGTTTGTTTTTTTTTAAACCTGTCTCAGTATCAAATACACCTATTGTGACCCAAATAAAATATGATTCATTTAACCACCTATTACGAGATTAATATGGCCGCCAATACAACAAAGCATCTGATATTTATGTGTATTTACTTTCGACCGTAAATGTAACTTGGTCTACATGCGTTAGCAATCAATATATTAGAGAAACCATTATGAATAGCTGTTAACAATTTGATAATCAAGAAATCATAACCTTCAAGATGGCTCCAAATGGCAAAATTTCATTACTACAATATTGCCAAGAGCTGCCATGTTGGTGTATATAAAACAAACACCCAAGACCCAAAACCAAAGACCCCAGACTCCCTCAACTATAAAACAAAGACCCCCTCACCTATAAAACACAAACCACTAACTATAAACAAAGACCCAGCTAACTATAAAACAAAGACCCCCTCAACTATAAACAAAACTCGCCCTCCACTATAAAACAAAGAACCCCCTCAACTATAAACAAAGACCCCCACTCAATCTAAACAAGACCCCCTCAACTATAAAACAAAGACCCCCTCAACTATAAGGCAAAGACTCACTCAACTTTAAAACACAGACCACCTACCTATAAAACCAAGACCCACCCCAACTATTAAACAAAGACCCACCTAACTATAAACCAAGACCAACCTAACGATCAAAACAAAGACCCCCTCAACTATAAAACAAAGACCACCCTCAATTATAAAACACAACTCCCCCCTCAACTATAAAACAAAGGACCCCCCTCACTATAAAACAAAGACCCAAGACCCCCTCAACTATAAACACTACTCCCCCCTCAACTATAAACAAAGACCCCCTCACCTTAAAAACAAAGAGACCCCCACCTAACTATAAAAAAATCTGTAACTGTTGTTTGACGCGAGGTGCATGATATGAAATACAGAGAGTTTCATAACAATTTGGTTACTGCTTAATTGGTCAATACGACTACCTACTACTATCTTTAACTACGCTGGCTGGGATGTTGCATTTGGAGGCGACGGTAAAACGCGTGCCGGGAAAAAATTGTTTTGTCGGTACAACACACGTGTCGGTACATTCACAATCTGTGCCCCCTCGTCAACAAAATTCGGCACGCCACTGACAGATCGAGTTGTTTTTTCGTTTATTCTTTGCGATATCCGGTTTATCGTATTTATTTTGGTTGTAAATGCTCCATTTTCATTATCCTCATCGTCAATGGTAACTTTTTTACATGACTGAATCTATCCATTACTGAATCTCAATGGCCGGCGATCTATACTCGCTTCAGAATTTCCCGACCCGACTAGAAACACACAAGAATGGAAACAATATTTTGCTTTCTGGCCGATTGGTGAACCCCAAATCATTTTAAACACAGATGTGTATGAGCGGAGCTGACGAGGTAGAGTACAAACCGTGGATTTTTTGTTTTATGGCAAGTACTCACCTAATTTTTGCTCCAAACGCGTACACACTGTGTACAATTGTGTGTAAGCTGTTTTTGGCGCATCCGGTGTTGAAAGCAGATATAAGTCCGTGGGATTCATAGTCCGGGGCTCCATAGACGATAAGGTAATAAATCGTGAAACTAAGTGTTGCGTAAAGAGTCAACTGAATGCGATTCCCTATTGTTCACCATTGTTCACGAACTATGAGTGCCCCGGACAATGGTTACTTCTACACCGGTAGGTGATCCCCAAATATGTACACACAGCTGTGTATGCATGGAGGGGATCTGACGAGTCGAGTAACAAACAGTGCGTTTTATGAGCTTTTACTGTTTGATGCAAGGAAAATCCCTGAGTATTGCGCCAAAACAGCTGGTTTTGTCGCGGCGTTTGTAACACACGGAATAAATCCGCCTACGTCGCTATTTGCCCTGTGTTATGTATTTATCCAAGAGTATTTAGTTGAATCTTGTCGAACCAACAATTAACTAAACACATAACTTTGAAATGTCCAATTTTGGTGTGTTTGTCCAAAAAGTCTGGTGATTTTGTGAACTTACGCAGAGCAAAAATGGCGTGCTATTTGTCAAACACGAATTCCTCTAACTTTCCTTCTGTGGCGAAATCTATCATTGTCGCCGTTCCATCGCACGGGTCACCTCATTTTTAGCTGATTAGTCTCTATCACAGAAAAGTTTTTATGAAGGCGGGATGAATGGGCGTGTGAGCCTATTACCGCGGGTAATTGGCGTTCAATTTGAGGCCGATGAGGGGTCGAGAATCTGTTAAGTATCATACCGTCCTCAAATCAAGTATACCGGGTGAAAAAGCAATACAAAATTGCCTATCACACGCATACAAAGCAATAATTGACAATTCTTTTTCGCCACCACCATGATGTCATAGTTCGACAGTCCCAACCTACCATTCACATCCTATAGTCTCCCTGGCTTTATTCTTCGGCTTTAGTCGCGGTAACAAACATTGAGGTTAGGGGGCCAACATTTTGCAACTGAGTTGGAAATTGGTGAAGACGAGCTGAGACTGAGTGATTTCAGACTCTGCCTCATAAGACTATAAGAGTCTGCGGCTCATTAAATGGGTCCTGAGCTCACTGCCATCTTTTATCTTTTTTGATTTTATTAGACTTACTAAATCACTTTTTCACTAAAAAAAATAACACAATTCCGCATGTGTAAATTGTGCTTGCCTAAAACGTTTTACACAATTTGTCACTCGCCAGTTGTGGAATAATCAGCACCACACAGTGATCCTGCATGTACTCGGAGGATTATTTTTACTTACGCTAGTGAGTTCTGTTTTCGCGCCAGTGAGCAAAATTTCAGAAATGGAGGGTCTGGCTAATTAAGCGAAGTACGCGATTTAGGCGATTCGGTTTTACAAACGCCTTCGCAATCCGGTAAGTGATCCCCATATCATGTCAGCTGTGTATGGAGGCGGAGCTGACGAGCCTCGGGGGTCACTTACATACATTCCCATGTAGTCATCCTCGAGCAGGACCTTTCCGATCGACCCTCAACACGGATGTATTTCCTTCATCGCCTACCTTATCACGGATTCAAACCCCCCCCACACAAAGGCTACTATGATAGAGTAACTAAATGGTAACCCTAAACATTAATTGTGGGCACTGATTAGCGATGCTCAAACGGGGACTCAACTTCTCTGTTGAAGATTAAGTCCTTGATTTCTGTCCTCTCACAAATAGAAATAGCTTATCTCATGATCGGATCCAGCCCGTGTCAGAGAGTAGTAGGCGACTCAGTTGAAAAGAAATGGACGATATGGCCGTGAAGGGTAGGTGCGGAAAGGGGATGCCCCTTCAAAACTCAAAGCAAACATGTCAGTCACCCTTGCATATTACCTTTTCAAAAGCACATTTTCATTTCAACTTGATCGGAACAATGAAATTTGTAAGTGATTTCACTGTTATAATGCTTTGGTTTGAGAAGTACCACTTTTTCTCAATAACGATCCCCTTTAAATTCAATGGAGTTGGCGACATACCGTCCAATTAATGCAAATAAAGGTAGAGCACTATGTATAGCGACGATCAGGTATCACAAAGGAGTCGTCATTTTCTTAAAGATGGCGTAATAATTGTCAAAATGACCTCCCGTGCATTATGGACCCCCCCTTATAAACTTGAACTAGGGGTGGGTTTAGTGACCCTTCTATTGGTCCTTGAAAGACCCATTCAACTACTGTAATTTGGTTTATTAACGGAGGGCGTGTCCTGAAAGTCAAATGACTATTTAAAATTTAAAATTCAACACGTTTTCTTATTATGTCCTTGACGTTTTAAAACCTCCTATTTCTCTTGAGTCTCGTTTGGATGTTGTTACCATGTGCCATGTGTACTGACTTGTACCCATGTTATCATAACATTATCACATTCCTATTCACACTAATTTAAAAACATGGCTGGATAACAGTTGTGTATGTGTGTCTGGGAATTATGGACACCCTATAATCCCATTTAGAAACATTTTATGGGACGGGGCCATATGGACCATATGAGGTCCATACTACCCCGCCCTATTGCCCTGACGGGTTGGTCCATATTGCAGACGTATGGGGATTATGGACCCTTTGCCAAAAAATTTGAAAAAAGCCTATAATCTTTTATTTTGCTAGAGATGAATGAATACTTTTGGTCTGTACCTACCCATGAAACCAAAGCTATCAAATGATAATGAAAAAGTTTATTAAAGAATAATAAATTCTTGAAAATTTAGATTTGCTTAAGGGGTCCCATATTACCTCCACTTTACCCTACAGTTCAGATGATTTTTCTACGTAGCCTAAGTGTCATTGGATTGTCGCATTTATATTTTTTTCGCCAAGGAAGGAGCCGGATCCGCCATTGGCTACCCTAAACGCCGACTTGCGGAATGCGAAAATGATACCTTTATGGTCATTTGCTAGCTTTTGTGACCCTTTTCGCGTTCCGTGCGGTCCGCGCCGCGGTGTGAAAAACCTACCCTTTCCCCGTTTTTTCTGCTCGCGGCTGACAACAGTTTAGGTGGAGTGGTCCCCTGGTATAGGTCGAGTACAAAACACTGCATTTTTATGTTTATGCAAATGACCCACTGAGTATTGCTCCAAAACAGCTTGGTTGTGACATATCCGACGCCGCGCGCGAGTAAACATCTTCCAAGTTGAACATACCCACTACTGGTTTTGTTTCAAAAACTGATCAGATCACGGCCACATAACTTTTAAAGCTTTATTTACAGCTTAACACCGCTTTTTTCAAGAAGGTTCTTCAAATACTCTTATCCTGTAATTCTGTTTTATTTAGCGTGGAACTGCCATTTAAATAATTATGCATTCAATCACATTTAGAATCATCCGAAACATCCTCGACACTACCAAGCACACTATCGTCCAGCATCGAAAAAAAAAAATTGAAACTTGTGAGAAAATCAATGGCGCCAAATCCAACAGCTTTTTTCAGAGTTCCGGACCATGAAGTAGAAAGTTTTGAAGATATCACGAGCAAAGGGTGGTAACGCTTGATATCGGGCATTGCAAATAATTCCCCCTAACTTTATCCTAATAAATGAATCAGCCCATATTAAAATTAAGGATACAAGAGTGGTTTTTGGCAGGGATTTCATTTCTTAGTAAAATTTGTAAGTATGGCCCAAACGTAAACGTAAATGGAATGGAGATTATGGCAATGAATTCAGATTGGGTCGGGTCTTTGTTTTATAGTTGAGGGGTCCTTTGTTTTATAGTTAGGGGGTCTTCTTGTTTAATAGTTGGTGGGTCTTTGTTTTATAGTTGAGGGGGTCTTTGTTTTATAGTTTGAGGGGTGTTGTTTATAGTTGGTGGGTCTTTGTTTTTATAGTTGAGGGGGTCTTGTTTTATAGTTGAGGGGGTTCTTTGTTTTAATAGTTTAGGGTCTTTGTGTTGTATAGTTAGTGGGTCTTGTTTTATAGTTGATGGGGTTCCTTGTTTTATAGTTGAGGGGGGTCTTTGGTCTTGGGTCTTTGTTTGAGGTAGTCCCCCTGTATGTTTGGTGTATATCACTCTAACTGATCAGATCAACTGAAATATCATAACATAATCAAAGTTATTGATATCTTGCAAGATGCCATCCTATATGGGGTTTCATATGGCTGCAAATGTCAATCATCAGTAAAGGTCAGTTAATTCATTCACCTGTAGGCTAAAGTTATATATTTTTGTGGTTTTTTAGTTGGATTAGCACTTCCAAAAACCACAGTAAGGCTATCTTAAGTGTAATTAAGTCTTTATTCATCAAATATCCCAATATATGACCAATGGACGTCCCAAACCTACCAAAAAACAGAGAAACATGTATCTCTCGACTATTAGTGATCGGATTTTTTCGCCGCTTAGTATGTATCGCTTCCTCTGATTCCTAATGATGGTACATTGGACCTGGTTTGCTTACAGGGATTACACAAAGATGCCAGTACGAGGTTAGACCACAGCTATCAAATTAAGCCATCTTAGAGTATCGGAATCCATCTGTATCCTATAATGAAGGACATTTTGAATCACTTTAAAAAACTATTTCTTATGGTTTTATTATTTTTTGAACTGCCAAAACACCAGGATGCAAATACCAAATTTCCAAACTGCAGTCAAAAGTATCATGATCAGGCACTTCATTGTATTGACTGCCATATTGAATTAATTGATTACGTGGTTACGGACTTAATATTTTAATTGGTCACAAGAATGTTTAAAACGAGACAGGTTTAAAATTACAACTTTTGAGTGAACAGAGATGATGGTTTTGTATTTGGTGGGAATTTTGAATTTTTTGCGTTTCTACAAAAACGCTCAAGGTTTCTCGTCTAGCACCCATCGGATTCAGAATCATCATAAAAACTGGTCTAGAAACCGTTGAAAAACAATTATATATCTAACAAAACAGAGGTTGATATTAGTTATCAATGAATCGGTAATCTGGACGAAAACGGAAGCGGTAAACGCTTCCCTTCAAGTACTCTGGTGCCAGATCATGGAGAGCCTACCTCTCACTTCCAAAATCTTGCTAAATCTCAGTGTTTTTAAAGAAGGTGGTCAAAGACACATTTCACATCTTGATATTTAGTTTATGCTTATTCAAGCTTTTTATTATATTTACATTTAATTTAATTAACACTTGTGTATATTCGTCTTGTTGCAATTATTTGTATTTTTTTATGTAATTGAAATGAATTTAAGATTCTATGTATTTTTAACTATGTTTTTCCCTGTATCGATGCCCCTCTGGACCGCAGTGCGTGCACTGATGTGGGCCGTACCTCTCGTTAAAGATGCATTAAATAAAAAAATACAAATACCCTCCCCACCCCTCCCCAACACCTCTCCCCAACACCCCTCCCAACACCGCCTCCTTCCCGCTCCCCAACACCCTCCCCTCCGCGCCCCAACACCCCTTCCCCAACGCCCCCCTCCCGTACCGCCCTCCCCTACTCAACACCTCGCCTCCTCCCCACACCTCGCTTCCTCCCTAACACCCTAGCCATCCCCCTCCACACACCACACACACACCACACCCACACACACAACACACACACACACACGACACACACACCATAAATAATCGGCGGTAAATGTATGGAATGGTTTATGCACCAACCGATCGTTTACAATTACAAACCCACGTAAAAAGACCGTACCCATATTTTTCAAACCGAATGGAAAAAGGCGAATGACAAAGTGCGCATAAAAATTTTCGAATGACAAATTGCGCATAAAATGTTCGAATGACAAATTGCGAATGAGTTCATTTACGTTATTTATTTTAATGGGGAATGCTATAACTCATGCGAATACCTGTTGACAAACAACGTAATGTGAATAATTAAATGCGAATACGTACATGCATATATTATCTTTTTATGCACATAACAATGGGCTAATAATTTAATTGCGCATAAAGTTTTGCAAATATTGGTATGCATTAATGTGAATGCGCATAAAGTTTTTGCAAATATTGTTATGCGATAATTTAATGCGCATAAAGTTTGCAATATTGTTCTGTTAATAATTTAATGCGCAATAAATTTTGGCAATATTGTTTTGCGAATATTTTAATGCGCATAATTTTTGCAAATATTGTTATGCGGATATTTCAATGCCAAGAAGCTTATGCGCATGTCAAAATGTGCTAAAATACGACTGTAATTTATGCGGTGGATCCCTTCGAAGAAAACAATGCAGTGAAACAGAGCGAATTTTTTGACCGAGTTATTCCAGAAATGCGTGTCCATAATAGGCAGGTGTTATCACCTCCACCTTCGGGTTGAGTACAAAAATAGCCCGTTCTCTTTCACATAACCATGGACCCTAATGCAACAACTACCAGTTTACCATTATGATATAGGCGGTTGACCCTACAAGTTTTCTTCTGAAAGCGCGGTAAAATGAATACACATGAAGTTAAGCAATACGTTACGGAATTTTAATCTGCCAAAAGTTGTTAGGTCAAAGCTTGCCCACAACATTCTGGGCATGAATTTGTGTGTCTTTTCTTCTTTTCGAATAAATGAGTGAAAATATGGACAAAGTTAATGAACACGCACTATAGAAGCGTCAAGATTTATTTATTTGCAAATAGGTTTTTAAGTATTGTGGCGCTACGTCATTAAAAAAAGACTTCATCTAAAATCGGAGAGGTGGTAACCCCTCAGTCTATTCATTGTTGTATTCAACCGCGAGACAATATATTAATGGTCCTGCACTCCCCTATGATAATACTCTGAAGTTTTTTTTTTTTTCTACCCCACATACCTTGCCGTTATTGATATCGTTTAGCTCATTGTTTGCTGAGTCTAGTGTATCTATTGGTCACTGATATTGTGGGAAATAAATTGCAGTTGACCTTTTATTAATTTTCAGAAATGTGCAAGTTTTATTTTGGGCAACAGATAGTTATATTGAGTTTATAATTTATATGAATTTACCTTGGTTTGCCTTCCTCCCATGATAGTGATTACGAAGCGCAGCGCCGAATTGGTATGCCCCACTACCTAAATGTAAATGGTCAAACGGTCGTTACAGCTAGAGCAAGGTTTGGGTGGGTGAGTTTATGGAATGCGGAGATTTGCTACAAGATTTCCTTTTAGATGTAAAGGAATGTATCAGGATTTTGTGAGATCAGTGATGCTGTATGAGAACGTCATTGTGTCTGCGCAAAACGATAAGGTTTGAGAAGTCCAGAGAGAGCATTATTAGATTGAAAATGTGAGGAAGAAACTGAGAACTGGATCGAATGTGGTATCCAACAATTGCGCACCCACGCAGTCTGCATCCGTTGACTTCTCCTCATTGACGGTAATAAAGTGACATTATCATTTGCACTTTATTCCGTCAAGTCTGCTAAATTCACGGTGCAGGCTGCAGTGGGTGCGCAAATTTGTGGCTACCCGGATCGAATTGAGTACGTTGGTAGGGCAACGGGTTGAGAGGATGACGAGCATATGTAGATAAGGGCTTTGATTCGAGTGGACTTTCAAGTAGGAGGAGGGGACGACATAAGAAAACCTTGAGGAACAATTGAGGAGAAGAATAAGCGGTTGGGTTGAAGGAGGAGATACGCAGAATCTGGTACTATTGGGAGGAGACCAGTGGTGTAGGGCGATTGTTGTGACTGAGAATTAATCCGGCCACCCCGTTAACGGGGACAAACCGGATTTACAACTTTTAGATTTCCGACAGTGGGATTAATAATACCCTTGACAGAGATAAGCTGAGATACCACACCTCATGTAACGCAACAAGCTACGCGGAAGGTTCGGCGCATTCTTAAACCAATTACGCGTCGCAAAACAAGTTGCAATATTTCTCCGGGCCATCGCAGGTCCACGCTCGCGTTGTTCATAATTCTGTTCACCAAACTATAATCATAATGAATGCCAACACAAGTGTTCCCGAATAATCCACCGTTACTAATCAAACTTCATCCCATATGAATATCTGTATAGCGCCAAGGTAGTGTCTACGCTTATCTTCTCGCAGTCAAGTTTGAGGTCATTTTCATGAGGGGGCGCTATTTCATAATGACGGACCCAAATTTACTGTTCCGGATCCGTCGTTAAATTACAATCGCGGATCCTTGATTCTACATTACCATAAACAATCTTTTCCTGACAAATACGAAATTTTGAGCAATACCCACTGTGAGCTCTTCCAAAAAGTGTGCTATCATAATGTGAGCTATAATTTGTTACTTTCCCTATTATTAATATCATTACCTTCAAATCCAGAAAAGACAGATCTATTCCACTGGAGATTAGTGAGGGAGACTTGCCCGTTTAATCGAGGAAGGGTCGAAATGAGATTGAATGCCGATCCTAGGTCTATTTGTTCATATGAGATCGAGAGACCCTGTCCATTACCTTTGTGCAGAGATTAGGTTAGCAAGGGAGTACTTTCCTTTTTTGCTTGGAAACGATGTACACTTGCAACAGATCATCTGAACAGTCTTGATTACCAGTTCGAATCCTACGACTGCACCGTTGGAAGAATGTGGATTGCCCGAAAGAAAGGTTGTTTCATATTGCCTGTACACCAGGTAAAAAACGAAATTCTTCTTTTTTGGTATTTTCAGCTGCGATTATTTAAGGTCGCCACACGGATCATTCCTTCTCATCTTACCCGTTGAAGTGAATGTTTTTGGACAAAGTTCTCCATATGCCTCCTACGATTCTGTCAACCAATCCTTGGCTTTATTCCTTAAGGCTGCAGAAATGGAAAGGGAGGGACATGTGGAATCCCTTTACTATGTTGTTACAGATTTTAAACCGCGGTTTTACCGTTTAGTGCGTACTGCTTCTGTTACATAAGACCAATTCAGACATTGTCGAAAATCCAACCTCGTTCATAATTAATTAGGTTTAGTGTTTGTCTAATAGAGACGAAAAAAAAAGAATAGTTGTAAGCTTTTCAAATTATAAACAATCGCTCAATAATACATTCCAGGAATTCAAACGTGTCATTCCATGTTTTTTGTGTGATAATTTTTCCATTTTCAATTCGCAGTATATCATTTAAACGCAAAAAATATAAGGCGATGTAAAATAAATGTTCGTATGTATTCCCTCGTAAGGTAGGGTAGTAGTGTAGTAAAGTAGTAGTTTGTAGCAGTAGGTCCGGGTTCGATTCCTAGTTAGGTAATCCTACATGTAGAAAATGTAACTAGCTAACAGCTAATAATATAATGTAAAACAAGGCACTATTATAGTATCATCCATTTTGTAATTAAAAATTTAAAATTATTTCTCTATGTAACTAGAGAAAGAATTTCTCACGGGAAAAGTACTTAGCCTGTTTGTATTACTAGTATATTGTGCAAAGGAACGAGTTTCCACAAAATTCTGAATTTAGAAAATGAGTCAAGTTGTTTATGTTTTGAGCTCATTCCAGATTGCATCATGGACGATGTAATTTCCATGATATCATTAATTTAAGATGGTGTAATGCCTATGTCATTTGTGTGTGATCCAATTGGCCAGTGTTAAGCTATGTTTATGTACGATGATGTAGTAATATCTATTTTAGGTATTGCGAAATACTAGCTTGCTATTGTGTATATAAGGAGAACTTGGCCAGTAGTTAAATTTGAGCCAGTACTTAGCTAGTATAGTTAAAGCTAGTTTTGTTCTGCAGAAATGTTAGATCTGTGCAGTACACAGTGACAGGATTTATTATATTGTAGATACCACGTGAGCGAAAAGCTTTAATTAGTCTGCTGTCATCTTTGAAGCCAAAAGTGCTAAAATCAAAATAGGATTCCAAATTGTGGTCCTAAAAGTGAACATTTGCGACAGATAGAAATCGTGGTGATAGTTTTACATA
This sequence comes from Ophioderma brevispina, assembly GCA_023653785.1. Taxonomy (NCBI): domain Eukaryota; kingdom Metazoa; phylum Echinodermata; class Ophiuroidea; order Amphilepidida; family Ophiodermatidae; genus Ophioderma; species Ophioderma brevispina. Next base: position 27,332 of record JAMKCH010032574.1, read on the forward strand.
TCCCGGACTGATATACTGTAGAATATTAGTGTCGTCGAGGGACAACCCCGTCGTCTTGAGCTGCTGAACAAAATTTCATTATACACATTTTGGCATACAAAAGTTTGTGTGTACTAAAATATTGGTTCAAGTAAATATTGCGTTGAAGAATACAGTCACAATGGAGTTTAATCCAGAAGAGTTTATTGGGCAAATTACTTGGAAGAAATATGATGAGCTGAGAAATACTGAACTGATGAAATTAGCGAAGCATTTAAGACTTGAAGTTAATCATGCTATGAGAAAGCTAGTCATAAAAATAGTTGAATTGAAAATTAGTGCTGGAAGATGTTTGGGATGATTCTTATTTGAATAAGATAGAAGAAATTCAGGAACAAGACACAAGTGATGCTTTCAAGCTCAACAAACTTTAAATGTAAATGTAACAAAAAGAAAAAGAGTTGCAAATGCAATTGGGAAAAGAAAACAAAATGAAATTGAGTTTGAAAAAGAAAAAATTGCAAATGCAGCAAAAAGAAAAGGGAAATGTTTAAAGGAAACAATGGAAATGGAACAATCAAAATGAAAAAAGAATTAGTAATGGAATGCAAAATGAAATGAGACAGAAAGATGGAATGACAAATGCAAAGGGGATATCAATAAAAGCTTTAAGCTTGACGCTTTAAAACTAGAGGTTAGAAAGTTAAAACCACGAACAGAAAAGCTCGTCAGATTCTTGCAAACACTAAGCTTTAACATAGCGAAAAAAAACACACTTCGGCCTGGTCCATATTTCAAAAAGGAAGCAGACAAGTGATTTCTACACTTTTTTCGACAAGGCCTTGGGAACAGTTTTTTCCATATGCTCTGCCACCAATTATATGCTTTGAGCACTGCCTGCTCTTAATCACTACATCTTTCAAGAGGATGACCAGACCCACGATGAATTTTTCCGTGAACGAAGGAGCAAAAGTTGTGAGTGGCTTTCTTTCATAAAAGAAGTCACAAAAGAGTCAGGCAAGGCGAGAAATATATTCGCCCATGTAACTGGAACGGATGTAGTATTATGAACAAGGTTATTAGCAGAGGTTCAAAGCATATGAATTGGTGTCAGAGGCATATGGAAAAAAAATAAGGCCTTGTCGAAAGAGGATGACAGACCCAGGTAGAAATTTTCCAGGGAAGGAGCAAAATGTTGATGAGGTGGCTTATTTCAAAAGAAGTCAGGCAATATTCTAACCTCCAGATATCAAAACATGTCTGGATGAGAACAAAATTTAGAGTATGCACGAAGTACCCACAAAGGCAGCTGATTATGTTTTGAAGCATAAAAAATCCAGATAATCTAAAATGTCTGGATGAGAACAAAATTTAGAGTTGCATGAGTTGCCACGACAAGTCAGCTGGGGGTTTGTTTTGAAGCATAAAACATCCAGATATCAAACAACGTGTCCTGGATGAGACAAAATTTAGAGTGCATGAAGTAGCCACAAGGCAGCTGATTCAGTTTTGAAGCATAAAACATCCAGATATCAAAACATGTCTGGATGAGAACAAAATTTAGGTAATATCATGAACGTAGCCACAAGGCAGATGATTAATGTTTTTGAAGATTTAACACATCCAGATATCAAAACTGTCTGGATGAGAACAAAATTTACAGTATGCATGAAGTAGGCCTATCAAAGGCAGATGATTATGTTTGAGCATAAAACATCCAGATATCAAAACATGTCTGGATGAGAACAACATTACCAGTATACATGAGGTAGCCACAAGGCAGATGGATTATGTTTTAAATCAAACATCAAACATCAGATATCAAAATTGTGTGGACAATTGAGAACAAAATGTACAGTATGCCATGAGGTAGCCACAAGGCAGATGATTATGTTTTGAGATCTAAAACATCCCGGATATCAAAACATGTGGAGGGACAAATTTAGAGTATGCACTGAAAGGTAGCAAACACAAAAGGCAGCTGATTAGTTTGACGGATACTAAATTAAGTAGCAGCCTAACTAGTACTAGGTTCCAATACATAACAACATATAAGCGGGTTCTCACAAAGGGTTCTGGTTATGCAACAGGAGGGGAAATACCGTTCGTTCCAAGAAGAAAACGAGAGCAAATAAAATCATGAGTACTGAGCAAAAACAGGTGAATGGGACCCAATGCCTTACTTTCAAGGCCGGGACATACAAAGCACGGTTTCGTTGGGAGGAATCAGGCGCAGTCTGGATACTTGGAAAATTGTACCCCATTGATAAGGTACGTTCACATTAAACTAGGGCATTGATTCAGGGGGATTAGGTATGGATTGATTAGTGTCCTCTTCAAAGCTAAATTTAAAATCAGACTTGGCCACAATTGATGTAAGACACGAACTGCCCTTAAAAGGGTATCCCATGTTTGTAGGGAATGCTTTGGCAGAGGGGTAAAGTCCTCCCAGATCCCATAGTTTACCTGGTGCAATGACAGTGGATAAATTGACCGATCTAGGGAGGAATGTTCCGCTGCAGACCGAGGGCAGGGGTCCGCCTTGGTGTTCTTAATCAATTTTTCACCCAAGAGTTGCCTGTTATTATAGTGTGATTTTTTTCCTGTCAGTAAAAGCTATGTTGATGGTACGAAGTATTTTGCAGGGGATGTGTGTGGAAATGATGTCAATCGGTAGTAAACAGGAGGAAAAAAAAATCCGTCCCACTAATGTTTAGAGGACGCCAAACTAGAGTTTAGTTAAATACCCTTTATTGCAACGTTAGACTAATTACACAGATAGGGGGGGGGGGGGGGGGTAGACTGTGAAACCATTTGGGATTTCTCGACTTAAACCTTAGGATCGGCGGACAAAAAAAAAAGTATAAAACCCACAGTCCTAATGGGAAGCTCCATTTTTTAAAACACAGGCAGTCATAGCAATGAACAAATAGAACTCAGTATGCAAAGAGTGAAACCTCAGCGTCCGACGGACACAAACACGACCCGGACGCTCTGATAGATGACACCGGCAGGTTCAAAGATATGATTCCACATTGATTGCGTAGTACAGTGTTCGTACAGCTAGGAGAATATCAATTTGTCCTATGTGGAGGTTTTTGTCTTATGCTTTTAGGGTATTTTACGAACTTTAACTGTTAAAGACATGCAAAAAAATATGATTTTGAGTTTGGTTGTTATTTTGCGATTTACTCAAATCACTGATAGTGGCCTTTAAGAATAGACTGTGTATGAATTTGCTTTGCGTTTTTTTTCCCTTTAGTGGATGCCAGAATCTGACAACTCAAGGTCCTAGGAAGAGAAAGACAACAAATTAACTTTTTTTGAACATCCTTTGCGATTACTAAGTCCCTTGAAATCCACATTCGAGGAAGGAAAAGTCGAAAGTCACGTGACAATTATTACGTTCTGGCATTTCATATAAACGGTATCGACCCATAAGAGGGGAACCTGATGACATTATTCGTAGCAACAGAGTGTAATGAGATGAGGATTCAAGTTTCAGCATAGTTATTCCATCCAGTTTATTTTTTAAATATGATCATAACAAAGCACACACACGGCGCAAGCTCAGGCGCGAGGCTCACGACATCTCAGGAGAGAGAGAGACGAGAGGAGGAGGGAGGTAGAGAGAGACGAGAGGGGGAGGAGAGGGAGAGAGAGAGGAGACGAGGAGAGAGAGAGAGAGTAGGAGAGAGAGATGAGAGAGAGAGAGAGAGCTAGAGAGAGACTCAGCAAAAAAGAACGTCTCCACCCTCTGAGACTTTTGACGTAAACTCGAAAGTTATTTTCACTTATTTTATTATTCTCAAAAACTGATGGATGCGAAAAGTTCTTACGCACACCAAAATGACATTTATTTTGCCCGATAGACATCGTTTTTTACCATGAAATGTCCGTCGTCTTTGGTTCCTTGGCAATGCAACTTCTGGGTGTATGCTGTTTGACTCGTTTTGATGATTACGTGAATTGTGGGCTTTTTTTTTTTATTATAGGCCAATATTGCTCATGCAGCTGTAGGTAGTCGTCAGTTGGCGACGGGGGGTCCCTGTGTGCATGGATGTGCCCCTAAGTTACTCTTCACAGACATGTACTAGACCATCAGAAAACAAAAAGTGAGGGGTACGACTTTTGCTACCCGGCACTTTTTTCGCTAGAGGCGTCTTTCAAAATGGTCACCAAAATGCATTTAACACCATTATAATGGCGTTTTATAGCCACTCTATGGGGTAAAATGGCCCCAGTTTTTGTCGTTGTTTTTCTATTTGTTGTTTATGTCAAATGTACTAGAAGCAGATCATATTCACCACTTGACATTATGCCTTATCGAGGGCGCTTTTCAAAATGGCCGCCAAATGCTATTTTTAACACCTTTTACCTTGTTGTTTAATGAGCCCTAAAATTTGGTAAAATGGTCCAGTCCAGTTTCAGTGTTTTCCCTTATATTGTATAGAGTGGTCACCTTCCTAACTTACCACGTTACCTAAACAAATGGGGAAGCTCTACAAAACTAGACCATTACAACCCCATTTCGACAGGAAGGGGTAAATCTCGATTGATTATTTGTTAATTTCAATTTAATTGGTAGCATGACTTGACGTGGTTTTAGTATTCAGAGTCCTTCAAAGATTTGTCCATTGTGTAAGAATCCAAAGATTATATCAAAGCTTTTGTTTGCAGCTGATGCAGACTTCACACATGATCAAAGGATTGTATGAGAAAATCCCCAAATGCTGCTGCAGACTTTGTCTTCAGCATTCGACATTGGCATCAGGTCCACTATATCTGTCACATGTGGAAATCTTTTATCCATCATACGAGATGCTCACAGTACGATTGCCAATTACCATTATGAGCCATGAGGAATTGCGCAATCATTTTGAGTCATCGAGGTTACAAGATGGCTAGCGCACAACCCTATCGCACTTATATGGTATATCACCAATAAACAGCATAGTTATTGAACAATTCCATTAACTGAAACATCACTAGAAAATAATTAAAATTACTGTAAGAAAAAGAGACAATGAAAAAGCAAACTTTGTTAGAACTGAAAAAGTAACTTAACAAATAATGGAGAAAAACAATCAACAAATGGGAAAACACTGAAAAACTGCGGCCATGTCACGTCTTTTATGCCTTTAAAACATCATACAAGGTGTTAAATTGCATTTGGCGGCCATTTTTAAAAGCGCCCTCCATTAGGTATACCTTTAAATGGTGAATGTGACCGCTCGATACACTTTGAAATCAACAATATAGCAAAACCCCACTGACCAATCTGGGCCATTTCACCCCATTTTCGGGGTAGTAAAACTTCATTATGAGGTGCTAACTTATATTTGGCACCATTTTGAAACGCGCCTTCCATTAGGAATACATTTTAAGAGGAATGTGACCGATCTATACATTTGCCATCAACCAAATATAGGAAAACACTGAAAAACTGGACCATTTACCCCAATTTTTGGCATTAGAAAACGTCATTATAAGGGGTTAAATAGCATTCGGCGACCATTTTGAATAGCGCCACTCCATTAGGAATACATTTTAGTGGTGGGGGTGGACCCGCCCTATACATATGACATCAAACAAATATAGCAAAAAACTGGCAAAAAACTGGGCATTTCACCCCATTTGGGCTAGTAGAACATCAATATGAATTTATGAGGTGCGAAATGGCATTGGCGGCCATTTTGGAAAAGCGCCCTTCCATCGGAATTACATTTAAGTAGTGCCTGTTACCGGCTATTAATTGACATCAACAAAATAGGAAAAACACTACAAAAAGGACCATTTCACCCCATAAAGTGGTATGAAAACGTCATTATATAGTGTTAAATGGCTTTTGGCGGCCATTTTGAAAACGCCCTCGAGCAAAAAAAAGTGCAGGGGTAGCAAAAGTCGACCCTCACTTTTTTGGTATGTCTTGATGGCCTAGTCCATGCCTGTGAAGAGTTAACTTCGGGCACATCTCATGCACACGGGGACCCACCCACCCAACGGACTATAGCCTTAACTTTTGACCAAATTTTATATAATAGGGTTGTTTTCAGGGGTGTTCAAACAGAAGGGGGTTGGAAATTATCACGAGATGGCGCCTTTGATGTTCTAATATTTCATATTGTAAGGGGCATTTCGTGATAGTGGCACTTCCCCTAATTTAATTAAAAATAAATGTCCGGGTTATATAAACCTTGATTGTTGGTTTAAATTGCGTTGGTGGTCAAATTTAGTCTGTCGATTTGATATGTAGTGGAAGAAATTCAGTTTTCTTATTTCGGTCCAAGCGGGACACAAGGGCGCCACTTTTAGATGCGGCGGAATCGGGTATATGACCTTATTAGGTCATCTATGCATTTAAAGCAAGTAAAATTGCTAAGACCAGGAAAATCAAAACCTTTAGATGTCATGATCACAACTTCTTTTTGTATAACAACATAATTATTAAAATATGTCGGGCAAAATTTGATGTTAATCATGATTTCAACTTCTAGTGATAAATATTTTGATTAAAATATGCTCGGCAATTAAATTTGATTGTTGGGCCGCATGTTGTATGTATTCGGAAAGAATTTTGAACTCCGCCAACACCGTCCCATGATCTTGATTGCCTGCGTAGGTATCCTCTTTTAAGCTCTGGTTCACACTGTAGGAAGTATATCTTGTTCCTTTTTGAGTTAGATGAGACTTAATTGGCAATTAAGGTGTTTGGTTTGGATGAATGCAAGTCGTACCCCTGTCTATAATTATAAATTTTTGCTTTTTTATTGTCGGGGGAATTTAGAAAAAAAAAAAAGGTCCGTTTTTCGCCGGGCTTTTATATGTCCCGGGGCTCGTTCACCTTAGCTTTTTCAAATTTTATCTTGTCACCTTATTCAAACTCTTTTTTACTCCAGCAGCGGTGTTTCTGTAATCAGGGTTATATTGCCAACTTACCTCGTGATTTTTTCTCATATTTTCAGGGGGGCACTCTATATTATAATTATAAGCCAGTGCATGAGGTCCCATGGACAGGCAGCAAGATAGCCATGACAAGATTTGTGCAAAATCATCGGGACTGTGTATCAAAGTTGTTTACCACAGGTGTATTGAAATTTTCAGGTGCATGGATGTGCCAATGAAGATGTTTGTTGAAAACAGTACTATGATTTGTTATGCAAAATAGTTTTTGTATGCCCTCAGTCCATGATTTCTATACATAAACATGAATATTGTATTGTCCCATCCAAGTGTGTGATGTATAATTCAAACCATTTTTGTCATCATAATATGGAGGGTGTTACAGTATGTTTCTATGAATTTTCGTGGGCTTGGTGATAAAAGAAAATGTATGATGTCATTAATTTTTTGAAAACAAACAATGCATGATTTATTTTTACAATATACCCATTTAATAGACTGTGCAGATTTGAAAAGGGACTGGAAGGGGATGTTATTATAGTTGTTTAAATTCCTTCAGTCAATAGGTGTGTTGTTTGTACTGATGAGATTTCGAACTATGATATTCATGAAGTGAAGTGTGATAAATGGGAACTTTGTCATAAGTGATATTAGTTTTAAAACTATAAAAATCACTTTATGTACATGTATGGGCCACATTGATGATTGTCCGCTGAATTTTTAGTCTTAATGTTAATAATTCCATTCAGAGTTTAACAACACAAAATTATATCCATGTGTGGGATTGGAATTTGGTTCAAGATCCAAATTAGATTTGCACAACTATGTGCATATACAACCACCCAACAAGCCAGGGAATGTGGTCTTAGACCTGAAGGAGGAATAAATTTAGTTGACCCCTGGAGAATAAATAATTATAATACTTAGCGTTTTACTTGGAGGCAATCAAACCCAATTAAACAAGGCAGATTAGATTTTTTTGATTTCTGAAGAACTTCTTAATATTGTCGATAGTACTGACCTTACAACGGGTATAGGACTGACCACACTCATTAATTCTTATGAAATTTTCTAGCAATACTATAAACAAGAGGTAAAGGTTACTGAAATTAAATATTCATGTTAAAAGACAGCATAATGTTGGAGCTGGTGAAACAACTATTAAATGTTATTTTGGCCTATTTCGCTACACCACACAATGTTCATCATTTGGAAAATATTCACCCTGCTTGATTAAATTTTCAAAATCAGTGTCATTATTTTTTGAAACTTTGTTACTGATATCAGGGGCAAAGACAACCTCCTATGCATCTTTTAGAAAAGAGATAATCCTCCACAATGCACACCGGACTTTCTCAGAAGATTGAAGCCTTGAGCGTAGTCAGATCTCTTGATCGGATTCTCTTTATACATAACTAAGAAAAAACATGAATTGGAAGGTTTACGTCAGATAGGATGAATGGGCAAGTTTATACGGTCCACGTGTGAAATGGGTGATGGGAGAGAAACCTTCAGCTTATTTCTCTAGCCTGGAAAAGAGAAAATTCAGCAGCAAATAAACAAATAAATAGCTTAATGGGGGAATGATGGTAATGAAAAATGCTAACAGCAGGATAATTTCTGGAAGAGTGTCATACTTTATTAAAAATTGTATTCCAGAAGAAGTTGATTGTGGTGATTTAAAAAGTTTGTTAATTCAAGGGATTTCCCATTTCTAAATGATCTTCAAAGACCAAAGTTTAGATGGTCCTATTCAGCATAGTGAATTTTTTTGAGGTTATTAAAAAAAATGGGTGAATAAATAAAAGAAGTCCGGGGCTTGATGGTTTACAGCTGAATTTAAAAATATTTTTTCATAGATTTGTCTTGTTTCTTCCTTAGAATCAATCATGAGCTTATGATAAGGTTTTCTTTATCGCCACACAAAAAGGGGGATTATCAACTCTTCTCCCAAAAGGGGATAAACCCACCCGTCCGTTTTTAAAACTGGCGGCCCAATATCTCTTTTTAATTGTTTGTATACAATATTGGCATCTTATGTAATTGAAAGATTGAAAAATGTGTTGCCTAGTTTAATCAGTAATGAAGCCAGTCAGTTTTCATGTCCGGTATATTTACGGGGAAAATTGTCTTTTATTCAAAATTATACATACAGCATAAAATAATGATATCTTCTAAGTACCTAACAATATACGAAGCTATATGAATTATAGAACAAGTTTTATGATTTATGTGTCTACAAAATTAAATGCATATCCCCGGATGTCTTCTCTTAATTAATTTCGAGAAGGCTTTCGATTCTGTTTCTCATACAAGTATATTAGATACCTTAACTCTATTTAATTTTAGTGATCACTCAAAAATGGATAGCTTATTTTACAAGACTCAACAGTCATCAGTCATAGTTAATGGTCACATGAACCCTTTTGCTTCCTTCCCCATTTCAGTGGGTGTCGGCAAGGGGATGGCCTGTCTCCATACATTTTTCTCTCTTTGCACAAGTTTAAATCTTGCCTCAAAAATAATGTTGAAATTAAAGGTATTACTTTACAATTGTATAGATATAAATCTTCATATGCTGATTGATACAACACTTATTTTGATGGTACGGAGAAATCCTATTAGAGATTTTCAGATAACTTAAAAAAATTTCGGAACTCTCAGTTTGAAGCTTAATATCCAAAAAACCAAGCAATTTGGATTGGTCAAAAAAGGTAGCCATGATGTATTATGCAAAGATACAATTAAATTGGGGTCGGTCTTGGTACATTTGACTATCTTGGTGTTACTTTTAGTGTTGATTTAGATAATTAATAGTGGAATGTTAATTACACCACTACAATGCAGCATTACAAAACTTTCATCACTGGTCCAAAAACGTTTCCTGACTGTCCTTAGTGAGTTAGAGTGGTTAGTCTTATTACTACCTAATTTATCATTTGATTCTTTCAATTCCCCACCAGACTAACAGCTAATTAACAGATATTAATTTTTTTTCCATTATATAATTTTGTTTTGGGGGGTGGGTTGATAGGATTAATATAATATCACATGGCCTTCCTTATATAAAGGGGGTGTTGGCAATGATCCAGTTTGAAAAATTTATGAAGGCTTTACAAATTTACATGGATCAGGCGGCTTCATATGGTAGTGATAAGACAAATAACCTTTTTTTTAATATTTTTGTTCCTAAAATGTAATTTGAAATTCGTAGCAACCTACTGGGAACTATATGGTAAAGTTACAAATGCTTTTTGGAAAGATTATTATCAGGTTGGAAGATTTCACTATATGCCTACATCCCCATTTCTAGAAGAGAATGTTTTGAATTCCAGTATTTGGTATAATGAGACATTAAAAATTAATAATAAATGTGTTATTACCAATACTTGAATGATATTGGGTGTAAAAATACTTAACGATCTTATTGCTCAATGGGGACTTTCTCTCCTCTCCTTGCCTGATATGCAGGACAGGTTAGTGTTAAAACTAAATTTTTTACATTTATATGGTATTAGCCAGGCAATTTCTATGGTCTTTTTCACCCCTTTTGTAATCTCTGTCTATGAATATTTATACTCTACCCCCATACTGGTTTTGTTATATGCATATTTTAACTCAAATCAGAGTAAAGGGTGTAAAGTATTGTTCTAATAAAATTTATAAGTGGCAATTTTGTTCCGTTTAAGTGTATTCAAAATGGAAATGCAATTCTTGACCTGCAGTTACCCAAGTCAGTGGTATAAAATTGTAGTACAACTGGAAATGCACACTGGAGGTGAGCTACGTGGTTCCAAATTCGTTTTTTAAAACGTATTTTTTTATTAATGTACGAATGTGTATTAATGAAGAGTGGAATCTGATAGCCCAGGGTGCACGTTTTTGCAATAACCATGACGACACTTACGCATCTTTTTTTGGAGTGCGTTGAGTGGAATTTTTGGAATGATTTTCAGACCTGGGTTAATGACAAGGTTAAGGGTGAATTGAGTTCTGAATACAACTTTATATCCTGTTTGGCCAATGGGAAAGGCAAGATGATATTTTAATACCATTTTGCTTGATTATGAAAATTTTTCATTTATCGATGCCAGGGTGAAACATAACATACCTTTTTTGCAAACCGACTTAAGAAATGAGGTTAAGAAATACCTGCATATGAACAATTTATGTTAAGAGGGTTTAAACAAAATGATTTGATCAGCTGTTGGCACGGTGGAAAAAACGTTGATATTGAATGTACATGTTGTACCTTGGCAATTTTGCTAAAATGGTCTCTCCATTAGAAATTTTGCATAACTTGTTAAAATTTTCGGTGATTGTAATTGATAATTGATAGTACTCTGTCAGGGGAGGAAGGGGCCAAGAAAAAAAATGAAAAAAGAAAAAAATAATAGCGCGAGGAGACCTAGTAGAAAGATTATGAGGGAGAGAGATGAGAGAGATAGAGAAGAGAGAGCGAGAGAAGATAGGATATAGATAAGAGAGATATACTATATATAGGAGATAGTATAGGATATAGAGAGTATATATGATATAAGATATATTAAGATATAATATATAGATTTAATATATATATAGAGATCTAATATAATATAGATTCCTAGATGAACCATAGGGCGAAATTTAATTGGCATAATAATATTCATGACTTTTGACGGCATTAAAGCGCAAACAAGGATAACGTTAAGGCGCAAAAAAAAAATTTCGCCCAACGTCGAATTAACATTAACAAGAGAATTTCGCCCTAGCGTGGGATCTATCCTACGATAGGGCGAAAATTCTCTGTGTGTATGTATTAAGAATCGAGTTGGGCGAATTTTGTTTTAGCCTTAAAGATCCGATTGTTTGTAGCTTATTCCGTCAAAAGATTCATTAATTTAGGCAATGAAAGGAAATCCATGGATAACAAAAAACCTGAATATAAATTAATTCGCACTAATAATAAAAGCCATATAGCCTAATGAATTATCAAATTTTCGCCCTATGGTTCAATGTTCAAATCTCCGCATATCATAAACCGCAATTCTAAAAGAAAAGTTAGGAGCCAGTAAAAGTCTCCCTAACGTATTCATTATACATAACACAAAGATCAGTGTCTCCCTAGGTAGGATAAGGGGTAAATCTATAATATCTATATATATAATAATCCTTAGATATCTATATATATCGATATCGATATATATATATCATAGGATAAGGAGGCCGACTAACAAGCACCAAAGTCTATCAGGATATCAGTCCCATGACTCATCAAAAAGAAGAACTCCCGCCCCATGCTAGAACCTTGATCAAACAACAATGATTCACGTACTTCGCAGTTTTATAGGATCCCAATATACTAACTATACGCAGTGCATCGGAGATAAGCAGAGAAAACAAGATAGGGAACAGAGGAAGCCTGGAGTACGATGCATTTTAAGTATTTGAGCGTTAGTACGAGCAACCAGTGATAGATATCAGTGAAGCACCGACAGGCCTATAACGATATGTGTCAAAGAGGGACCGTTGGTGGAAGGCTCTGCCTACCTACGTGAAAGAATCATCACATGCGCTTCACAATCTTTGATAGCTTCAAAATTCCAAGAGATACGATTTGGTTGTTTACATGGATGTCTCCTCTCTTACACACTCAATTCCACATGATGCCGGACTTAAGCGCTTGAGCATTCTTGGAATACGGACCACAAGTCTCCACCTACTCGGACTCTCTACGTCTTGATGAACTGGTACTCACGCTCAAATCATTTCACAGTTGCGGATAAGCATAATCTTAAGATAGGGGCGTTGCCATGGGAACGATATTCAGCCCCAGCCTTTGCCTGCCCTCTTCATGGGGGGTTGTAGAACAGGAAATTTTGCATTCCTACAAAGAGACCTGTTCCAGATTTTCGTGCGAGATATCGATGATTACTTGTGGCACATCTTGCAACGTGAGGAGTTGGAATCATTCATTGATCAAGTGAAAAAGTTTCCACCTGCCCCTCTCAAGTGCACATGGGACATCCTCGGAAGGACAAAACACCTTCTGGATCTGGCTGTGTCAATTAACCATGATCAACCCTCCTTGACCACGTCCATCAACTACAAGACCATACGGACGCTCATAACTTCCTTATACACTCATCGAGCCATCCACCTAAAGTAGGGAATCGGATTCGTATTAAAGCTCTACGTTGCGCCGCATTTGCAAGCTCCGATGATGACTTCAAGAAACAAGACGACAGATGAGATTCTTGTATCAAAGGGGAATAACATCCGATTAAAATTTAGAACGCAGTACCAGCGAGTTCAGCAATGATGATAGATGAGGCACTCAAATCGCTGACAAACAAGATCATGATAGGAACCTCTCGTTCATCTCGTATCATCCCATCATCTACATTCACATCGGAACATTATCCTCAAAACACTTATGAGACACTCAGCAAGGAAGCACCCACTAAAGACATCTTTGATAAACCCCAGTTGTCGCTTTCAGAAGGACGGACATTGCCAACTACCTGTCACGTGCAGGCATTTCCGTACCCGACATCTTGCTAAAGGCCTCAAACCCTGGCAATCGCAGTCTTTGCGGGAACTGCAAGTATGTGGACCGGGATGTAACACAGTTCACGGGAACAAAAGGCGACCATACTATCAACCCGCGATTTTCCTGCACGTCACGCAACATCATTTACGCCATAGTCTGCAAGAGATGTTTTTTTTTTTTTTTTTTTTTTTTTTTTTTTTTTTTTTTTTAGCATGGTATATATTGGGAGACAAAGAAACCTCCTTTCAATCAGATGTTCAGCTCATGTTAGATCTATCAAGAAGAAGCAAAATATGCCGGTTTTTTGCAAACCACTTCAATCAGAACAGCATACCGGATGACCTTTCAGTCACCGGGGCATGTCTACTGAAGGCCTACACCGACCACACGGCACTAATGCGAATCCAGCGTCATCAACCAGTTGGGAACACTTGCCCCTAAGAGCATGAATATTCAGGATTTAATGCTTATAAAAACTTTTTCGTCTATTGTTTATGGTTATATGCGTGTGATTGCCTTTGCGCATTGCGCTTAGCGCCGCAAATCCGTGCTACCCCGCACCGAATCTTCACGCCCAGCTTGCGCGATGTTTTGGCCACGCGGCTCTTTTGCTTTTTCCTCTTTTCTTTCACGCACTTAATCATAAACACTCTCTGTACATGATGAAGGGGCATGTGCCTCGAAAATATCGCTGTATTTTTCAACTAAGTATGCACTGTTCACAAAAACTTTTCGTGAATTTCGACTCTTGATTATATATATATATATAATATCATATATTGGTAATATTGTGATCAAATCACATCAAGAACCAGGCCAATATGATATATAATGCCTTTGACCTGGATATCAACATAAAAATTATGGCCATTTAAATGAATTTTTAAAGTAGCGCTGCCATATGGATTCTTAAAAAGTCACTGCATAAAATTTTGCAAACCCTCCAAAGTCATAGTCAAGATAGTAACATGTATGATCACACACATGAAGACCAAGGAGAAACCTGTGTAGCCATTGGCATACAAGGATTAAGTGAAGGTATTATTACGTAATACTCCTCTCCATTATTTGGGAATAGCACTGATAGTAATGTGACCATGCATTGACCACAACCTTGAACGACATGAGAAACCATGTGTATAGCCAGTTGGCATAAGAGGATTTAAGTGCCAGGGTATAATATCTAATACTCATCTCCTTTATTTGTAATAGTTTTTCATGATAGTCAACTGACTATGCATGAGCCTACACACATGAAGACAATGAGAAACTTGTGCAGCCATTGGCATAAGATGATGAAATGAAGGTATTAATATGTAATACTAATATCCATTTTGCATAATGGTCATTGATAGTAACTGACTATGCATGACCCTCACAAAACTGAAGACAATGAGAAAACCCGTTCAGCCATTTGCATAAGAGGATTAAGTGAGGGTCTATTAGTATGAAATACTCATCTCCATATTTGGGCTAATAGTCGTGATTAGGAACTGACTACCCATGCAAGAACACACACACCTGACGACAATGAGGAAACCGTGTTGTTGTTTTTGGTGTGTAGCCACTGAATCCAAGGATTAAGGTATTGGTATGTAATACTCATCTCCATATTTGGCAAAGTCATAATAGTAATGCTATGCATGACCACACAAACTGAAGACAATGAGAACCCTCGTTAGCCATTGGCATACGAGCATTAAGTGAAGGTATTAGTAAGATTATATACTCATCTCAATATTGGTACTAGTCTGAAGTAATGATATTGATGACCTCACAACTGAAGGACAATGAGAAACCTGTTTCAGCCATTGGCAAAAGAGGATTAAGTGAAGGTATTAGTATGTATTACTCATCTCATATTGTGGCAATAGTAATATATAGTAATATAACTATGCATGCCACAAGTCTTGGCCTCTGGGATAGCGAGGCAAAGGGATGGCAGCCCATGAGTTAAAAGGATTAAGTGAAGGTATTAATATGTATTATATACCTCACAGATAGATCCCTGTCATCTGTTAAATGAAAGTCACCATGAACATGGTATAGTTTCACTATTTTCGCATTTTAAAATGCATATAGGTACCTTTTTTGCCCGGTTTATTAACTTATTGCCCGGGTATAGTGTACTTTTGACTGGTATAGTAATTTTTGGACCGGTTTTATAGAACTCTGACTGTATAGTAATTTATGCCCCCAGATGTAGTATCGTTTCCGCAGCAGCAGAAAGGATCTATGTATGAGGTATATAAAACAAATATTAATGCCCGTTATTGGGCCAATAGTCAAATCTATGCCTCGGTGATCTCCGAAGGACAGGGCCTCGTAGATCACCTCAGGTCAATTGACTATGTCCCTCTTGGACAGTCAATATTTGTATAATACTCACCTCTATAGTTTGATAAACATATTGTTTGAATTACACAGACTTCAAAATGTTGAAATACTCCCCACTCGTTTCAGTAAGCTCCTGTATTCAAATTTTAGCTTTTTTTTTAATACAGGTCAAAATTTACTTATGTTACAATGTAATGAAACTCAAAATAGTACTGTCGGCATTTTGATTGACCTGTCCATAAAAGGAACAAGAAAAAAGAAAAAATCTTTGGTAGACATGTTGGTGTAGTGATAGCATGGTACTTAAAAGTTATAACCACTTTGCTTAGACAATGTTGCCCACGATTAGTTGGGACACTTGGGCAAGGTGGGTGACCTAATCATAGTCCATTTTTAAATATTTTCCCTCACATGGAAGATATCAACAAATACATCTATACACATTTTAAGTAAATTCATCCAGCCATTTGGATAGTAGAAGCAACTAGAATTTGCGGTTCTCGGCTTTTCGCGCCCGCTATATTAAAAGAAATAGCGTGGGCCGCTTCATGACCTTGGACCTCGGCACACATGACCTTTTGACCTCATCAACATATGAGGGATACCATGGTTCACCTATGACACAAGTTGGTCCAATTGACTTCAAGTTTTCCTATGAGGTTCAATTTACATTTTTTCCTATTTTGAATGACCTCACATGACATTTGAACCTCAGACACAGACCTTTGACCTCATCAACATATGAGGGATCCCATGGTGCACTATGACAGAAGTTTGGTTTCAATGAAACTTAAACTTTAATTGAGGTCGATTTTTAAAAAAAAAATACAATTTAGTGAACACACAACATACATCCACACACACACAAACACACTCACAAACACACAAACGGATGCTATGTGGTCCTGCCAGCTATAGTGGCGGCCACAAAGGGTGTACTAACTTGACCAAAGAACGTGGGTGTGTTACTAAATCTGGTTATACACATTTGAGACAATGTTATTCATAAAATCAAAAACTTTCCTCAGCCTCAAATTTCACTGGCATAATTGGAAGAAAAAAATATGAACTTTCCTTTAACAAAAATCTCAAATTTGGAAGATTAAGTGGGGTAGATAGGTTGTAATGGGTGTCACCACCTTTAATGATGCAAGTGAGGAATATATTAATATCATGTAGACGTTCATAAGAAGCCCATGATGAAATGAGGTATTGCCATTCATTCCATCAAGCACTACCTGACCAACAACATCATTTACAGCGGACATGACGGAAATCCAATTTAAAAATTTTAAAAATTGGGGGGGGCTTATACCGAGTGGTTACGGTACTATGGGCGATAACACATTTTGTTATAGGTTATGCATGAGGTGAGGTGAAAGGGAACTCTATTATTTAGTAGCAAGAGAGCAAGTATTGTCCAGAGAAAAGTTGCAGGACTACCTGATCAACCACCACATTACATTGTGAGTACGAGCCCTGCCATGGCCACCATGGTGTGTCTTTGGGCTAGACACTTAAAGGTGCAACGAGAGATTTGAGACCTCCATGTTGTAAATGTCCTATGCGTGGATTTCATATTGATTAGGACTTATAGGATTTCTTACCTGTATTTTGGTACAAAAAAGTGAGAACAAAAGGGATTTTTGGGAGCTATATTTCAAATAAAACATAGGCTGAATTTGTATTTGCTCCTGATATGAAAATTAAAACTTTCACAAGTTTGTACCAAAGAACAGTTCTCAGCTTAATCCTTACAGATGGTGATTATATTGCGATACATAAAGCTTTACACCAATGCCAAAATCAGAATTTTTCCATTTTTCGAGGACACCTTGTATTTGAAATCTCTCGTGCACCTTTAAAAGGTGCAACGAGAGATTTTGAGGCACCAAAATTTGTGTCACAAATAGATTAGGACATCAATACATTTTTTACTTTGTAGTATGGCTACAGAAATGTCTTTAAAAGAGAGAACAAGGTGAGTTTTTTTGATGTGCTTATATTTCAATGTAAAACATAGACTGAATTTTGTATTTGCCTATACGAAATGGAGAAATTTCACAATTTTTGTACCAAAGAATCATTCTCAGCTTAATCCTTTCAGTGAGGATATTTTTGATGGAAAGTACTTTGGAACACATCAGGTCAAAAATCAGAACTTTGGAATTTTTTAGGGACACCTGATAGGTGAAATCTCTCGTTGCACATTTAAGTCTCATTTGCCTCGTCGACACAAGCAAACAATTGGGGAGCTGGGTGATATTACAATCTGTGTTGATTGGATAAGGTTGCGCCTAGTATCTGCCACCTAGATGAAACGAAATGTAGTGACAATTTCTGATGGCAGTGCAATGATTGGCAATTGCGCCATGAGCGTTGTGTGAGCGGACATGCATGCATATTAATGAACATTATATAGAGTATTATTTTAGTACCATGTTTGAACTTCAGCCCATTCGAAAAACAATTACAATACACAGACACTAATATGTTGCACATTTTAAACATAGCCAATTAATATAATATTAGTATATTATTGCATCACAACAGATTTTGTGTGATGCAAATTAATTACTGCTTATAATAATAATTACTAAATACTTTTTGAGTGACTTAGAAATACAAAATACAAAGTAGGCAAAAAAATTAGTCCTTGCCCGCCAAAAATGTGTGAATACTGGTCGAACAAGCAAATACTGTTCATTTTATTAGTTATGAAGCCATTAAACTAATTTTGTCAAGTCAGTCTCTCTTGTATATAATAATATTGGATGGCATTTTTGCAGTGGATAACACAAATTATATACCTCATATATAGATTCCTGTCATCTGATTGGTTAAAAAGTGGAGGCATGAATTCAACTAGCTTCAAGAATTGAACAAAAATGAACTATGTCCCTGGGAGAGCGGGCATCTCATTCAGGAACTATGGCCCGGACACTTCCTTTACCAGCATGAAAACTGCCGTACGGGACTATCCCTCCGTCAAGATATGAGTGTACATATTGAAGATGGTGTAAGAGATGAATACAACGCGAACTCGGAAACTCACCGGGTTCACATTTCTGTGTGTCAAGCAGACGATCGCTTTTAGGGATTTGTTTCACATTACCACACAGTGTGGGTCCAGAACCTGGTACAAACAACACCGAACAAGGGCAACAAAATGGCTGAATCACCGCCACGCTTTGAAGCTTGTAGATGACAAGGTCTTAAATGAATCATAGACGCAGCTGATAGTGCTAATACCAAACGGCAGGTAAAATACGCGGTGAAGATATTTCGAGGATTATTTGACAGCGATGACGACCAATCTGCAGGCCGTGGGAAAGGTTGCCGAATTCGGAGTTCAATAACTTGCTACGCATCTTGCCGACAGAAAAATGTCCACTTTGTATAGCAAAAGTCGATGATGGCGATCCATTTTGGACTCCACGTTACTTCCTCACACATGGAAAGTTGATATCATAGGTCATGAAGATTTTGCAAATTCTCACAAGTTTTCCAAATGTTCTCAGAACCAGAAAAACAGCAAAGGTACAGCTTGTAACTAAAGTAGGGTGTTGTAAAGCACAAAAAAATCCATATCGCCAGAATGACATGGCTTAATGTCAAGAGCCTGGATTTGAATGAGCCACAAGGGTAAAGGACAAGGTGTTCCTGGTATAACGCTGTACTTTTGCAATCGTGGCAGGAAGAAGAACTTACGGAACATGATGCGGACTTTTGTACAAATGTTGACATGGAATTGAAGAAGTGGAACATTTGGAATTTAACTTGTTAATGTTCGCGTTTTGCCTGTCTTATAATTTTGGATGGTTTAATTGGAACACTTAGAAGTTGGATCCTGGAGAACTATCAGTTAAGTTACACAAATTGTTGTTACTTAAACCATGGCCTACACATATTAGGCCTATGTTAAAGAATATTGGTTAGAATGTTCTTTTAACCAATAAGATAACAAGAATCTATATATTCCGTATATAAAACAAAATGAATGCCATTAGGGGCATGGTTGAAATATAGGCCCTCGGTGATTCGAAACCATCTATGACACCGCGGGCTTACGGCGCGGGGCATAGTATGGGTTCGAGATACCTTGAGCCTATAGTTTAAACCATGCCCCTTCATAGCAGCAATATTTGTGATTAATCACCCTCGCCAAGAAACTATTTAAAAAATATTTGTCTAGTTGGACGATGTTTTCACAAGATCCTTCAACTCAATGTAACTAAGAAGTGAATAGTTGGAGATTTTTACAAAGGTGCATTGTCCCATGCCTAAAGTTGAAACACTATCCATCCGTTCTATGAGAGATGGGCAACTTGTGGGGACCATCAGGGCGGATTTAGGGGAAAAGGGCCTGTCAGCAAGCTTTAAAGACATGAGGAGATTTCCAGAAAAGAAGCGCCCCCATTCTCGAACCTAGGAATGCCTACCATGTCTTAGATCACACCTGAAGTGAATAAGATGATGATTTAGTATCTGTCGTGCACGACAGAAAGTCAAAGATTGGTTTTCTATGGGGAAACAATTATGATAGCAGGCAAGTTCTAACAAGGTTTGCGGTTTTCTTTTGCATTGTTGTGCCAAAAAGCTTCAAACCTTATCGGTAGGTTGGTCTACAACCGATCCAGTGAATTGAGAGAAAAATCATATCCTAAACTAGAATTTCGCGGTTCTCGGCCTTTCGCGGCGCGTATATTCAAAGAATATAGCTGTGGGACGCCCCATGCCTTTGACCCTGGCACTCGACATTTGATCTCCTCAACATATGAGGGATCGCAAGGTGACATATGTCAAAAGTTTGGTTCCAATTGAACTTCAAGTTTTCAATTTAGATCAATTTTTTACATGTTTAGCCCATTTTTCAAAACTTGACCTCACAGACTTTGACCTTTCAACATGACCTTTGACCTCATCAACATATGAGGGATCCCAATTTGTTGCACCCATGACCGAAGTTTGGTTCCCAATGAAGTGCAACTTTTCAATTAGGTCAAATTTTTTTAAAAAAAAACTTAACAATTTTTGACACACACAAAACACAATACACACATACACCACATACATGCACACGCAAAACGGATTGCTAAGTGGTCCTGCACGCTAGCTGGCGGCCCACAAAAAAACTCCCCTGTCACTTTAAGGTGGTGGGGCCTTTTAGTGTCATGAGTAGACGCAATTTATAGCAGTTTGTGGCGAATGGGGGTTTTGTCTGAGGGGGCCCACTGGGCATTATTTAGGGGCCCTGTCAGCAACTGCCGACACTGCTGACGTCTTAAATCCGACATTGCTGCCACTAGTATATGTCTAGTGTTTCAATGGTGTCGATATCCCCATCTCAGCGCACACATCTCTAATACACGTCAACAGGTGGTGCATGTCATCAGGAAAAAAACAGGTGACCGATATTGCCAATGCGAAAGCAATTCTTTGGTAACTTTTCCTGGATATAAATCCTTGACCTATAACAAAGAATAAAAAGGGACACACTGATTACACAAATGCCTCATCATGAAATCATGAAATATTACTGCAGGCATATTCATTAGTGTATAGTTACACCCTGTGGGTAACTCAAATAGGTGAGCACGAAGCAAAACTTAGCAGAAGGGAAAAGACCAAAGATCACGGAGCGTTCATCTCGGATAAGCCTTAGGTTGTACCCAGAGCTAGTGTTTTGAATATCTATCCCATAATACAATGCAATGTGCCCATACGTACTGTACTAAATACTTGTCATTACTGGGGAATAAAAAAAGTGTTCAAGAATTTCAGGGAACCACAAGCCATTTTTCATGATCATCCAAAAATTCCTGTATGTAAGTACTAGCACTTGGTTGGCTAAATTGAGTATATAAAAGTTCGGGTTTTATGTGTTAAGAATAGATTTACCCAAACGGGGCCTGTGGTGGTTATTTACTGTCTCTGGGTTGTTAACCAAACTATCAATTAAAAATAGTGTAATGGATTATACCCTAGTCTAACCAAAATGACTGTGGTTGTATAATTCTTCCGACATGGGACTGACGGGCTTAACCCCATTGGGTAGTCATTTTCAGTGTTTAGACACACTTTCCAATGAAAGCCCAGGGTTCCAGATGGCTTGGGAGGTCTGGGATTAACCCTCATTCTTCCAAACTGTGATGTATATAATTCTGGCATCATGGGACCAATGGCTTACTCCCATTGGGAGGGTAGATCATTAGTGTTTGACACTGCTTTCCAAAGATGCCAATGGTTACAAGATAGCTGGGACAGTTGGGGGTTTACATCTTACTCTTACTGACTGCAATTTACATGTACAGGTATTGACATGGCATGGGACCAAATCTGCCTTACACAATACCTCTGAAGGGTGGATATCTCATTGGTCAATTGCCCAAGTCCACAAAACATTGGGGAGAGCAGCATGAGTTTTAATACAATAGTTCTACAATATCGAGAATGTAACCTTATTAAATCCAGCTGGGGTCGTGCAGGGACTTGACTGAGGACCCCCTGCACCAAAGGAGAAATAGCCTAACCAGTGGGCCATGATCTCTCTAACAGAGTCTTAAAAACTGTCTTTAACATGCCTTTTTCAAACATAAGCTAAAGCAACGCGACTTGAAGAAGATGTAATCACCTTAGGCATTGCTCCCGAGGCTTGATGCCACTGGTTTGAATCTGGCCAGGACACAGGTAGTTTTTTTTTAACACTGATGATCATACCGCTCCCTCTGGGTAAAGAAAAAGCTTCTCCTTTTGTTCACCAAAGAACCTAAGATAGTAATTTCAAGGAGGTAAGTGTTAGTAAACTAAATATTAGAAATTAATATTGGTTTCATGTCTATAGAATATACCACATATTACCTTTGTCTTTGTATCTGGTATTAAAAATGTTTGAGTCAAACCTTGGGATCTGAAAATAATAGGAAGTAATGAGGTAGCCTTGTGGGGTGTCCATCTTAGAAGTTCTTGATTAATCCCAATCTTCTTCATACCATCTTGAAGGATCTTGGTTCTCCGGATACCGTAAGAATGGGGGAAGGATCAAGAAGATAAAGTGTGTGGATTTAGCTGTCTGCTGAGGTTAATTAGCTCTATGTATCACTTTAACCACAAAGTCTACTAACTTTGTCTGGTTTGTCTCTGATTGCCTATTACATGATAATACAAGACCTTAGCAAACATAATTTGAAAGTAGGTCCATTTCATACCTCACTGCACTGGTGTTGCGAACTGACAAGGCCGCTGGACCCTGTCCGGTTAGCTCTTAGAATGAGCACGAACATGCTTATTTTTGCTGATTACCATACTACAAACGAAGAGCAGGTGGACGCTATTTTCGCAACCTACCAAGGTCAAATTCCATAGTAAATAAACATTACAACTTTGCACTTACTACTGTTGTTAAAAACATCACACTATCATAGCATCTACGAACAACATGCTATAGGCCATGTTATTTGGATGCCATTTCCGAACTCGGCAAAAAAACATTGTGTCCGATCTTTTTGCGACGGTTTAAACTTTCTGAACAAAACCACAGCCAGATGATTGTTCTTGGATATCTAATTAAGGTCATTTTTATAACCGAGGGGAACCCCCTGGCGAAATAACGAGAAAGTGCATTTTTTGTGCTGGTGACGTTTTGAGGGTATAATGGGCTTGGGCGTAAACAATTAAGCATCAGCCAGTGAGGTTCGCCCATTCAAGATGGCCGTCCGACCTCTGCATTATTGATTCTATTTATGGATACTGTACATGATGGGGGTGAAAAAACTTTTGCCTAAATCAACGCAACTTGTTGCAAATCCAGTTAGAATAAATTTAACTTTATTGCGGTACTGCGATGCAGTAGTTGGGTAGAGACTGCAGTTAGGGCAATGCAACTCACCGCAATGCAGATACAGTGACGTATGGATGAACCTTAAGGCAGCCATATGATGGGGGGTCTGGTGGCCAATATAGTTGCCTTCAGTGGGGGGAAAAGTCTCTAAGCGTTGGTAGCTTTTTGTGTGCTGGGCAAAGGTTTTTTAAAACACTAAAATTGTAGTTGAAAAACTGTCAAAATGGAAAATAACAAACTTTCATGTGCAAACCGACCCACTATATCCATAATTAATGAGGAGCCTTCCGGCGATAGTCTGTAGTAATTCAAGTTTTCTTTTTTTTTTTCTTGTATGTCATATATTGTATTTATATTTAAAAATACATCTGTCCTCGGACCGCTGGGTCGCCTGTCATCGCGGTTGGTTAGTGAATGATAGGCCTACATGACTTTGACCTTGATATGTGACATGGACCTCAAAACAAATGAGGGTTTGTATGTATAATTCCAATAAACCCAAGTTTGGTTCCAAATTGACACTTCAACCTATCTTACACTTGACCTCAATACCCTTTGACTTGGTATGTGACCTTTGAAAATTCATAACAAATGAGTGGAGTCCATGTTTGCATCTATGACTCAGTTTGGTTCCAATTAACAAATGAGGGTCAATTTTAAATTTTCAGCCTATTACAATTTGACCTCAATGGGACCTTTGACCTTGGTATGGGACCTTTGACCTCATCGACAATGGGGGATGCCCTGTTGAAAGCATCTGTGATCCAAGTTTGGTTAAATTCATTCAGGAGTATGAGGATATTACAAGCAATGTTAACCCCTTTTTCACACACAGACATCCACAACACGGACATCAAACAACCAACCTCAAACAACAAGGGACAAAGTGATACTAGTGTCTTCCGCCTTAGGGCGGCACACAAAAAGGATCTGAATGCGCTTAATTCAATAAATTAAGTGAATATTAGACGATGCATATGTCGGATAGTATATTGTGTATGGATGGGTTTCTATTACATTGGTTGTAAATCTCGTATTGCTAAAAACGTTATTGATCTGTGTCTAATTGTACAAAGATAATTGCGGTCTTCGGGAACACTAGCATCTGCGCTTGCCATTGCAGTTTGTAAGGATTAGGCCTTCATAGGACCTTTGACCTTATATGTGCCTGTTGACTCAAACAAAGAACTTCAACTTTCAATTGAGGTACATTTACAACCTGACCTCACAGACATGACCTGGTATGTGACCTTGGCCTAATCAAATGAGGGAATCCCAGTTGCACCTCTGACTCAGTTTGGTTTAATTCCCATCAAGTATTAAGACCACACGGTAGTGTGTCCACAAGTTTTAAAATAGCAACCCAAAAACATCAAAAAAACAACCAAAAACAATGCATTAGAAACATCCATTAGGACAAGCAACACACATGTGAGTATATTAACAGAAAGGAACTCCCTTTTGATCAGGATTTGGGGCCAAAATTGGAAGTTTTTCCACCCGAATTTCACTTTACCCAACCCCAAAAAAATCACTTTGCCCCCCCCCCCCAGAAAATGAAGTCGGTTCACCAACCACTGCACCACTCTACTTTTACATCTATTCCAAATCACAATAGCAGGGGGGGGGAGAGGGTTGCAGTTCAAAGTGCTCAAGAGCTGACATAGCTGGCACACCACTCTACCTTGACCAGGGGCTATACATATACACAATAGCCAGGGGTAGGCTGGTTCAAAGTGCTCAAGAGGACTACACAGCTGTCACACCACTCTACCTGACAAGCTATTACATAACCAATAGACACAGGGTGCAGTTTTAAAGTACTCAACAACTTCACTGCCGTCATACCACTTTCATCAAAACTATACATAGACAAGGTTGCAGTTCAAAGAGACTGCACAGCTATCCACAACTACTCAACCTTCAGTTGCACACATAAATTATATTGCCATTGGTTATGTACAAATGGCCCTAATTAAACGTAAATTTCTCATGCATTACCGTGGACTGCTAAGACCCTCTGCATCCCATCAGCAAGAAGATAAGGTGACCATGGGAATTTTTCGTGATACTTAAAGCATGAAAGGACAACTGAGTTCGATCCCCTCTGGAACTAGTGCTTTAGTCAAAATATTCCTTTGGGTGGGTGTAAAAAAGTGTACTCTAATTATCAGTAGCAAGCCTTGGCACACTTTTTGCTTGATATTGTGTGATTTGGATCTTTAAATAATTCTAACACAAAAATGGCCCAGGAAGTTCCAGTTTCTTTTTTTTATACTATTTTGCAAGTTTGAACTTAGACCCCTGTCACTTTCTTTTTTACCTTTCTCAAACAATTTTTGGCCAGAGGTGTCAGACCAGATCTATTTAGAGGTGTGTGGAATCTACACAGAGTTTGCACAACACAATAGCAATATCACAGGGTGCCAGTTCAAAGTGATCAACAGCCTCACAGCTGTTACACCACTCTACCTTTACAGCTATTACATGACAAAATAGCCACGGGTTTGCAGTTCAAAGTTGTCAACCAGTTTCAAGGTGCTAACTGACTACCGGACGTCTTTACACCAAGGGTTGGGGTCCCCACCCAAAAAACACTATACCTCACAAAACTATTACATAACACAACAGCCACAGGTGCAAGTCATAGTGGTCAAAAAGACTCCACAGCTATCAAACCCACTTCTACATGCACAACTGTTTGAAGGTCTCATTATGACAAAACGAGATAAACAAAAAATATGAACGGGCGACACACTTTTGACGACCTCCCTAAGTTGGAAGTAGATTTATGCACTAACTACATCCTGTGTAAATTTGGTGAAATTTCATTGCCAGCAAAGATGATTTTTCTCAAAATTAGTTACACGTCTTTCTAAGGGAAAAATAAGCACATAGAGGGCGCTTATATAACATACAAATTACGACCTTGTATATGGCAAGATTCCCGCAAATGGTTTTTCTGATTTTTGCGGGAATAGGGCTTTGCATGTCCCTACTACTATACAGTTGTCAAAATTGTCTGTCGCCATGCTTAAAACTGCCTCAAAATTAATACAGAGAACATTGTGGGGGTTCAAACAGCGTGAGGGGTGTGAAGTTCACCATTGTTTAAAGAATGAGTATGAAATGCACACTTTTCAGGCTATATTTAAATTCGTCAGCCATCTCATCACAGGCCCAAAAATAAAAAAAAACATTGTTGCCCGCGAATGTTTGTGTCGCTGCCATCGCTGTTTGCCAACGGGAGTGAGTTCAGATAGGGATCATCAGAGGTCAACCTGTTGACACCTCCTAGAGCCTTGCCGCCAAGTTCTTCGGCCCAAGTACAAAGGAATTCAGCGCACATATTGGGAAAGTTTACAAAGATTTTGCCAAAATGGGGGTCAAAATTCACAGAGAGGTCACAGAGGTAACAGTTTACACCAGATATGAGGTCTTGGGCAAGTGGTTCTTCTCACCAAGTATGAAGTAACTTTACCCCTCGTTTGCCCCCAGACAGAAAAGAGTAATGGCGCCGCCACTGTCTTTGAATCAAAACTACCTTGACCTCAAGCATTTCACCCAGGGTAACCTAGCAGATCACTAGCTGTATAGATTTTTTTTTTTTGGGGATATAGTCTGTTTTAACCTTTTGGTGTAATAAAGGTGACAACTATATGTCATTACTTTGTTAAAACAAACTTAGCGGCCGCTTAAAAAAAAATAGTTAGATTCTCGTCCTACTGGTCTTCGAAAAGTGACAAGGGAGGGAGGCTTTTTTTTTTTTTATGCGCGATGGAAGCCAACTGCTTTAATGACATTACTGAAGGTCTGAACTTGCAGTGTGGTCTAAAATAAGCAGTGGGCTATCATTCATACATGTAATCAATACTGTAACTGTTCAACTGTTGAAATTTTTACAGTCAGTAACATAAATAAATCCTTGTACATGAGGTATTGTAAATGTTGTTATCTGTGTTTGATGTGATGTTCGGGTGCCACTTCAATCACACTGCACCCTCACCCTGCTCAGGCTCAACAACCCCCCCCATTTGTTGATCTATAGAATAATTTTAAACCTTTACTCATTTTTAAGGAGATATCAAATTTTACACCAGGAATCTTATTTTTATACAATGCACATGCATTTTGGATACTAAAGCTAAAAATAACCCCACGCCGCACGTATGTAGAAAAACAAAAGGGGCAAGCAATAAAATACAATAACACTAAATAGCTGTCGAATTCTGCAGCCGATAATACC
Source organism: Ophioderma brevispina (assembly GCA_023653785.1). Taxonomy (NCBI): domain Eukaryota; kingdom Metazoa; phylum Echinodermata; class Ophiuroidea; order Amphilepidida; family Ophiodermatidae; genus Ophioderma; species Ophioderma brevispina. The sequence goes on from JAMKCH010032574.1 coordinate 55,169, forward strand.
ACAGGCTCAGCACAGCCACTGGTGTCATGACCCATGATGACTGTACTTATAAGTTATTCTGCCACCTCACTCCTTACACATGAGTTTATTCCGTTCACTTCTGCCGAATGAGGGTCAATTAAATTCTTTCCCAAAACTGATGGTTTACAACGAGATCGGGATTTATTCCGTATTGAGACTGCGTGGTACACGAGTTGGCACTACAAATCCACAAGTCACTCCAATCGCGTCGTAGTCCCATCGTAGACTCCGTTATAAGCTGCCAAGATTTCTGGCGGATCGCGCAAACTTGCTACGAAAAACTAGACTTCGTGATATGGTTTCGGAACCGAGACTATTGCATGTATCTCGTATCCCGTGTGCTACATATCCGTGATCGGAACCAGGGCTGCATGCTCACTGTTTGGAACCTACGCATATAACAACGGTTCAGATAATTTCAGATGGCAATGGACATGATTTTCAGTAGGGATTATCATTTTCTCAGTTTTTTTTTACACTAAAAAAAAAAAATTGATGCGCGGTGGTCGAAAGTGGTGCGGGCGAAGGACGAGAATCGAATAATTTTTTAAAAAAAAAAAACGGGCCTATAGGCATCCAAAATACTTCACTTCTAACATTGTGCAGTTATCTTCATGGCAAATTTGCCACAAACCTTTTATCACACCAAAGTATTGGTAATTTAAAACCAGTTTCCCTGTGAACTGTATGCCAATTATTGTACATGGTGTCAAACTCAGTGAATTGAATGACCTCCGGGTTGTGCTACAGTTAAACATGATGGACCACACATGCACCATCTTGGTTTGATCAGTGCCGTTTGGCCAAACTGTGTACCCTTCCAAGGTTCAATCAATTCTTGTTTGGCATACTTTTCTATAAGGAAAGAGTGGGCTTGATGGCCGTACGGTAAACTACAAATTCTCCGTTAGCTCAGCAGCAGTGAAAACATTTTTCAAGTGGAGTGGTTCAAAATTGCTTTGGATCCTGGATTATTTTAAAAAATTGTCCAAATCTATTAGATTTTGTTCCAAAAGTTATGGCAGCAGGCCAGCCATTGACCCCCATGGGTCTTCCCTGTTCTGTGCGTGTTTAGATATATTAGATATATTGGACCCTGGATGGTTCAGGTATGTTTTCAATATTACGAAAATGTTGCTTCTTCTCACTTTGAGTTACAATATGCTCCATCCACCAAAGGACACAGTTAAGTGGATTGTACTGTAACAGGGGTGCAAAAAGTTGTTGCTTTCCTCAGGAGCAACATGCAATGTTCACATAGATACTACAAGACTTTCAACCATTTCATCGGAGAGGCGCTCCAGCTCCCGCATTTTTTGCACCCCTTGCCTTGTACATACATTGATATGAAACGAACCTTTGTGTGATCTGGGTATCATATATCATACCAAAAACCAGGAGTGTATTTTCTAAAACATTGGTGAATGAAAGCTACTGACCTGTGCCGGGAGAATTGAATGTTACAGCTCATAGTGAGTACTCCTCTTACTCAATAAATTGGTTTATGTCATCTCTGTGAAATAGCCTAACCTTTGAGAGCGTGCTGCAATCCCACCCTCTTTTTCAAGTTCCAGCAAAGCCTTGGTCTGAATGCTAGCATCGCATGAGTGGGTGGTGTGAACCGGAACTGGCCAGTATTCTCCGCCTCTTTCCCATCGCGCTCCCAGATTCCAAACAAGGCTACGGAGACCACGTGTAACAAATAAAAAGTTAAGAACAAATGTTATATGGACTGGAGATGTTGATGAGAGATGCAAAATATATGTAGCGTACCATGATGCATTTTGGATGTCAGCACATATTCACTAGCAAACAATGCAGAATGAGATACCCATTCCCAATGAAGAGTTGTCCAGCCAAGTCACCTGATCTCAGCCTGATAGATAATGTGGGGACCAGGGAAAGGAAGGGATCGACAACATAATGAGCACACTAAATGGCTCAACCTGCTGAATTCTACAGCGAGCATGGAGCCATGTACCGCAAAAAAATTCAACTATCTGTGGACATAGGTGTAAATCAGCAATGGGTCATCAATGCAGATGGAGAAAACATTGAATGTTGACGTGTCACCCTGATGACAAATCAATTGATTTTTTTTTGATTTGAAACAGACTGTTCAAACATTATGCTGGTCGTCTTCATGAAAAAAGTGACTTACTTAAAGGGGGTGGCCCGACTTTAAGGATTGAAGTTTTTATCTTGATAGATGGCCTTAGCTCCAAAAAAAACCCCATTTGTAAAGTTGCGCGCCAATATTTCAATCCCGTTTTGCGCGAGAGCTAAAAAATGGATTTTTGTAAGCCCCCTAGAGTAATGGGTAAACATTAATATTGGTCGACCAAAATGGGGCACATTTTCGCATATAACTTCCAACAAAACATCCTTTGGCTCTAGATTTCAACAGGGTTAAATGGGATGAAAAATAGTAGCTTTCTTTGATACAAAATGTTGACCACTTCCGTAAAATCAGGGGCTTCTTGGGGACGAGGCCTTAGCCAGATCGGGCCATGGACCTTTAATTCTGATGAATGTAAGATACTCGTATGCTGTTTAAAATTGTCTGCTATTTGTCTTGTTTGTTTGCTGTTTGGAATGATTATGCTTATTACTTCAGACTGCAATGGATAAAAAAAATACATTTTTTTTTCCTGGACCGCGAGTGTCATCTGCTCATCTCGTTTGTGAATGGGGACAAGATCACATGAGTCACCAAGGTCAAGAGGTCACCAACATGTCACCAAACAAACGCCCCCTCCTTTCCACAAAGGACATTCATCGTAGCCCTTACAGAACTACATGGCATGCAATTAGGGTTAACATTTGACTGGCAAAAGTCACCATAAGGTCACCAAGGTACAGAGGTCACCAACATGTCAACCCATGTCCCGCCCCCTCCTTTCCACCACGTTACATCATGATAGCCCTTACGGAACTCATACGGCATGCACTATATTTAAGGGTTAACATTTGACCACAGACACACACACAGACAACCCAAAAAAAACCAGAAACTTATCGACATACAACCAGAGTAAGCCATGTGCCTTCTGCAATTCTTGCAGACGAAACAAAAATACAGCACGTAAACTTGCATGATCCCCATGACAAGATGGCAGTATGTAACATGATCTCAGATGAACTTTTGACTTGAGTCCATGTACCTTTGACTCC
>JAMKCH010032575.1:0-15966 GCA_023653785.1 Ophioderma brevispina
TTGGCATTTGCTGTGGTCGAACCTAAAACAATAATTATAAACAAAATCTAACTATATCACGACAACTCGCAACGACGACCGAAAGCATGTGAGAGTCGTCCCGCCCCTCATAATGAGATCAGGAAAATAATAAATTGATAGTAATAAGAGTTATAACTTGAATCTTTAATCTTTCCGGGAGCTGGCCTGTGCACAGAGTTGTTGAAAAGAAGTATGGCCCCTATCCGGACTCGAACCCGTAACTCCGTATTACTTGAATAGCGCGCTTGCTACTGAGCTAACAGTTAAGGAACGTATAGATCACTCTATATCTCTATCTGTCAACTATCAATTTTGGCAACGTGTTTTCAAACTGACCATTTTTTCTAACACTTGACGGTCATTTCTAACATCGCATACATCCTCTATCAGAGAAAATATACCAATCCTTTATCTCATCATGCTAAAAATGAGTCATTCATTGATAATATGCACCTTCGCAGGGTACTTGAAAAATGTAACCATTGCAAAATTCTGCTGGAATCCGACGCATGATCATGATTAAATATTGCCTTATATCGACTCGGTAGAAAGCCGATTGAAAATTGTAATATTTTAAACAAAATATAATATTTAAGACTTATTCTGCAGTCGGTGGGAATAATTGGTCCTCTCCTGTGTTAATAATTCATCAATCAATTGCTAATGAAACCCGCGCGAAAAAAATATCGTTCCTCGTACCCCGAGTGCTCATGCCGCTCACAAAGTTCGAACCCTTAAAAATTGACCATTTAACGGCTATATGCGTCGATGGCGTTCCTACTGAATGTATGGGTTGATAACTATCACTGCTTCCGATCAGTCGGGGAAGTCGTGAATTACAATAACAATATCCCCCCCCCCCCCCGTACCAGACACTGCCCGCTGCAACATCTTGATTACTTTATTCGATCAGTATACTCTCTCACTCAAGGAAGGGCCCTTGGGAGAATGAATAACAACTGCATTATGGGCGGCAGATGGGTTGGTCAAAGCAAAGTGAAATCCGTTGTACTTCTTATCTCATTCTTCATGGATTACCAGTGGGGATGGTATATTAGGTGCAGTATACACCAATTAAGTACATATTATACAGCCTTCCTAAAAATGGTACAATCAAAACCGGTTTTTTTTCCAAATTAATGGTCTCAACTAAGTAAGTCGTTTTATACATCACATTAAAGAAAAATAACTAGCTTTCCAAGTATTTTGTTCCTCTCATTTGCTTGTTTCAATCGAGAAGCAACTCCAATCCTTTGTCATGCGGAACACAAAAATCGAGTTTTGTGCCACTTCGGTTGAGTGAAAACGGTGAAAGAAGTAGTTTCCACTTAACTTTATTCACATTTGAACCCCTAGCGGTAGTGCCCGATTTGCTGCTTCGTCCCCTCTTTTTGGAACGAGCATGGGTACCCGACCAAAATCCGGGCGTGTTGACCGGTGTAGACGTAATTATTGTCCGGCGTACTCATAGTCCGGGAACAAAGGTGAACAATAGGGCATCGATTCGTTGACTCTTCACGCAACATTGTTTTCACGCTTTATTCTGTTTATCGTCTATTTCGCCCCGTCGGTGGCTCCCGCCGGACTATATCTGCTTTCACACCGGTTTCCGTGTAAGCCCGCATTTTAATTTATGTTTTGAAGGTTGAGTATTGTCTTAATAATAAGACCTGACTTTATCGCCAAAAACTACTACAAAATTTGCACTAGCGCTTTTGACATAAAAGCAAGCACGTTACAACAGGAAAATTAGCAGATGCAAAAAGTGCTAATGTTGAAGTAAAACCACACACATGCACAAATGCTAAATCACTGCTTATATGCATTTGGAAAAGATGATGTTTTCCACAGTTTCTTGAAAATCCAACCGATTTTTGTCTTCTCACATGCATCGATCTGGTGCTGATTCGCTTATTGTCAACGACCCACTTTACGCAATGAAGAAACAACCACGAACTGCTAATTTTCTTTAGATCGAGAAAATCGGAGTAGGAATGATCCCTCGTAAAGTGGATGGATAATTAAAAAACAATTGCATTATGGGTGGCAGATGGATTGGTCAAAGCAAGTGGATCGTTGCCTTCCTATCCTTTTCTTCCATGGAATTAACAGTGATGGTGAGATGGTGCAGTAGACAAAGGATCATTAAGTAAATATTATACAGCCTGTCTAAAAAAATGGTACATCAAAAAACATTTTTTTTTTCAAGTATTATAATCTCAACATAGAGTAGATCGTTTTGTACATCACTTAAAGAAAAATAACTATAGTAGATTCAACCCAGTGTGTCACCGGAGGAAAGGTTTGGACATAGTCGATTAGTTGGGATAGGACCAGAAAAGTAAACATGATCCCGATTCACCAACCTGTTTCATGCACGAATTGAGATAATCTGGCATTTCATTGTGCCAATCATTTTCAAAAGAACCATTTTGTGTATTCTTTCGTATCCAAAACACGGGCGCTTAAAAGTCATAATATTCACGTAACCTGTTACATTGAAACCACAAATACGATTAGACAGAATGTTTGAGAGCTATGATTTTGCAGCTACAAATGCTGCTACGCTAACTTGAATGCTTTCATAGATTGATTTCTCTCTGCTATTGGGATACATGTTTCAATAGATTAGCTTGGAATTTTAATCCCCGATTTTAATTTCCACCACTTCTGCACAGCCCCTCATTCAATGCCCTACTTCGGAAAATACTATACTAGAGGTGACACGATTGGGTTGAATCTACTATAGGCTTTGCATTATGTTTTGGGATCATCTTTTCGAACACAGGAACTAATTTAAGCAACCTTGACAGCCGAGGGGGAAGATACCAGTTGACAAGAAAATTTTGAAGATTTAGGTCAAGGGTTGTGGAGATGCAAGGAATGACACTTTTAACGAATCGAGGGCTAACATCATCAAGCCTACTGCGCTTTTGCCATCTCCTTGAATTTCTTAACGCATGGCAAAACGTCCTTTTTGTGGGCCGCCAGCTGTAGCTGGCAGGACACTTAGCGCTGCGTTGTGCGTGTGTATGTGGGAATGTGTGTATTTGTGATGTGTGTTCACAAATTGTTATTTTTTTTTTAAATTGACCTCAATTGAAAAGTTTAACTTCACTTGGAACCAAACTTCTGGTCGTAGGTGCACATTGGGATCCGTCATATGTTTGATGAGGTTCAAAGGTCCATGTTGAAAGGTCCAAAGGTCTGTGAAGGTCAAGTTTGAAAAAATTGGTGTCTAAAATGTAAAATTCATCTAAATTGGAAAACTTGAAGTTTCATTTGGAACCAACGTTTGTCATAGGTCACCATGCGATCCCTCATATGTTGATGAGATCAAAGGTCACGTGCCAGGGTCAAAGGTCATGGGGCGGCCCACAGCTTATATTCTTTGAATATAGCGAAGCCGAAGCCGAGGACCGCGAATTCTAGTTATCTATTGGATTGAGAATATGGTGTGATGGGGCTCATCAAGAAATTCAGAAAATAGAGAGAGGACTGATCTTAGAGGCAAGTTCGGTCACATATTGGCAGAAAAGTTGAACTTTTGGAGATGAGTTCGGCGGCACAAATCTTGGTAGAACCATCCAAAACGTAGGGGGCGGCCTTAGTTTGTATTTTTTTTTGTGCCAATTATTGCAAGAAAAAAAGGTGGCATTCGCTGGCGCCGCCCCCAAAAAAATCCTAAAATAATCTTCCTAAGCTAATGCTTAATTTCCCATCCCATGGATTATCTATTGCGGAATATTGCCCGGGGGGGGGTACTCGGCCCAAAATTGGGTACGTGTGTGCGTCCACCGGGTACAAAAAATCGACCCCATGTTGATAGTGACCAAATTGTACAAAAATATGACCCATTGATATTGGGTTCCGAATTTCACCCATTTATATAGTTGGCTTTGAAATTCAGTCCACCATTTTTCATGTAATCTTAGCAAATCGGCCATTTTCCATATAACTTTTTCAAAAATCAAACCATTTTCAATTGTGATTTTAGCGAAAATCGGAAAAATTGACCCTTTTATCGTACAATCGCCAAAATATTGAAAAGGACCCCTTTACCCAGCTACCCTTCACGTTTTCCAGAACGTTTGTCAAAACGTTTTCATTTGGTTACGGAAGCGTTTCCATGAAACCATGTTGGCAACGTAAAAAATGTAGTACCTTATTGTTACGTTCTAGAAACGTTTTTACAAAACTTTTTAGAACGCTCCTTGAAACGTTACAAACGTTTTCCGAACCGCTTGGTGGGAAAAGGCATTGGTTTTCCCACAAACGTTGAGGAAACGTTTTGGAAATTTCAAAACGTTTCTAACATAAACGTTTCTGTAACGTTGCTATAGCAAATACTTTTCGGTTGCCAGAACCTGGAAACGTTTCTTCTACAACGTTTTCTGTAACGTTGCTATAGGCACACTTATTTTTGGTTGCCGCCAGAACCTTTGTAATGTAATAAGAATGGTCGTTACGTTCGTCACGCATCTGTTAGTTTTGAACAGATTTATGTGTCCGGATTTTGTATTTTTGTAAATGTAAACATAAGTGGTTTTCTCCTAAAAATATCGTATCGAAATAATAATCCATTCCTGTAATATATAGCGTACAAGATAGGCCGCCATAACAGTTTTTGCTTGCTCTGTTATAACATGATAGTGAAATGTTGGAAGGTGGAATTCAACAAATGAACACTATGCTAGTTTTTGATAGGCCTATATAGACTTGTGTGAGAACACATGCGAGAGTGAATGTTGCTATGGAAGCTTGGTGGGGGGTCGTTCTTGAATTGTATCGAAGTATAAGAGATGGATACAAACCTCCTGTAGTTTAAAAAACTATCCCGCTTCCTTTATTTAAAGAGCTGGCGCTTGCTGAATACGAATGGGGATACGAGTGTGTTAACCAGTGTCCAAGCTGTCTTGTAGGAATGGGAACAGGTTTACTCAGTAACATAGATGTATTTTATTTATTTATTTAAAAACTTTCTTTAGCAGGGTAGCCCCTTCAGCGACAAGAGCATTGATTTCCAAGGAGGCCCTGCATATACACACATTGTACATTGCATACATCCATGTGAAACATTAATAATAAAAACAATATTTTTCTTTTTCTTTAAAATACAATAAATACGACAATGATTATAAATGAAACTACAGAGAATTCTACATCAGCCATGCAAAATATGCTTAGGTGGTTTTACAATGTAGATGGTTTTAAGCTGAGTATGAACTCATTGTATTATTACAGGCGGATACCTGAAGAAACTGTTTCCATATTTTGGTTGCCTCATATAAAGTAACTTTTTGTCCTGCATTTTAGATTCCAAGGTGGTTCCTACAAGTTTGTGGTTTTTACTTCTGGTGACCCGTAAAATGAACTGAGTACACTAAAATTGAACTTTTGGAAGAGGTAAAGCTGGGGCAAGACCTTTGAAGACGATTTAAAAATAAGCATTAGCCAGATGGTTATATAACCGATCATTACGTTTGTTCCACTGTATGTAACACATCATATCTTTTAAAAACAGGATTTCTGAATGTCAACTGATAAAATTATACGAGCTAAGCTATTTTGAAGAATTTGAAGTGAATTCATAAGATCATTATTACATTAGACCAGACCGGGCTGCAATAGTCAAAAGGTGGATGACAATTGAATTTGCACGCGATAACCAGAGTGGTCTTTTTGGAATATCATATTTACTCTTCTAATAACACACAACGCTAGAATCATGGCAGAATAGATGGATATGATCAGACTAGGACATCAAATGATCAAAAGTTAACAAACACCAAGATATTTAAACCTGGTCAACCCTTTCAATATACATTATTACTTGCAGCGAAACATTTTGAAATTTATTGAGAATATGAAACATGTACGCAACAGACCATAAACTTGGTTTTTCTTGGCTTCAAAGTGCGTTTGGAGTGCATCAGGAGCAAGGGGGGAGTAACCATTAGGAAATTTTGCTATACTACAATGTGCCTGCATTCAAATTCACGAGTGTGTGGGTTTGTCTGAATCCACAGAAGTGTTGTATCAAGCACATACATATACATTTTACATTAACACATTTGAAAGAGGTGATTGACAAAAATAATAAATAAAGCGACCAAAGTATAGGAGCCTTTTGGATTCCAATGTTGTATGTTTGAAAGTCAGAAAGGGGTAGACTTAATGTTGACTGCCTGAATTCTGTCACTGCGATAGAATCGAAACCACTTAAGTGCAGAACCAGTAAAATACCCATTTTGTAGAAAGTTGAATCAATGAGAAGAGAATGGGTTAACACAGTCAAAAGCCTTCTAGGTTCAAGGAACAAGTGCTTCCTTGCACGACCTTCATAATTCCTTTTGCAAACTAAAATTCCTTGTACATCAGCCAAGTAGTGGCTGTGGATGATGGGGGCTCGAAAGCCTGATTGGTTATCAGAAAGAAGTCCATTGGAAACAAGGTAGAATACAATTGATATGAACCGTTCTTTCGATGATTTTAGAAATACGTGGCAGAACGGAATAGGTCGATAGTTCCCCACTTCTGACTTGTCACCAGTCTTAAATATAGGGGTAACGTTGGCTTTTTTCCATTCTGCCGAACCAACTGATGTAACTAGAGCAATGTTACAAATAAAGCAAGAGAAATTACTAATATATAAGGAGCTACCAGCTTAAGAAGTTTTACGCTGAAACCATCAAATCCTGGAGACTTTTTTTATTTTTTTTTTTGTTTGTTTGGTGTTATTAGACATACACATATTTGCTTATAAACAAACGCTGAGAACCTTACAACTGAATAGAATCACAAGGAAATGGAAATTATTGTGTAGGTATTGCTATTTGCCTTATGCGCATCAATGAACTTATCTGCAGAGAAGAACCAAATAGAAGTGAAATAGTTATTAAAGGCATTAGCAGTATCTTTGGCTGAAGAGGTGAAACCATCATCGGTCTTAACATAATTGGAAGTAGATGATGATTTTTTTTTTGTTAGGCTGCAGCTTCTTGAAGATTAGACCAATAATTTTTTTGAGTTATTTACATTTTCAACAATAACAAGCATAATAGAAATCTTCTTTTTGGAAAGTGACGCATATTGTTTGGCCTTTATTGCGATAAATTTAAAATATGCCAATCCTGGGATCATTACATTATTGCGCTCGTCTCGAAAAATTAGTCCCGGTCTTTTGCACAGTCAGAATTCTCTATTGATCCATTCTGGTTGTGAACCTTGCACACTTTCTCGGACGGTGCAAGTGTGCATCACATGCTTTACGAAAACAAAATTTTCCAAAATCCAAGCCATATCAACATCATTATGAATAGAACTTGATACCCGTTAATATGTCTAATAGTATTAACAAAGTCACTTTCAAAATTAAAAATCTTAGATGATCTTGTCTGTGGTAATTCTAGGAGGTGGCTTTGATATGTGCATGCAATTTATCTAACAACATAAATAAGAGAATGGTCACTGAGACCTGACGGTGAACACCTGTGTAGAAATTTGTTTCTGGCCGAGGAACACAAAGCAAGAGCAAAATTGTTTTACAACTCTTTTTCAGTAATGCGTTTATATTCCATTTATCAGTTGCGTGAGCTGTTAATGGTAGCCATAGTAGATACCTTATTAGATGGGAATGATTTCAAATAATCATATTAAAGTCCACCTACAATAATACGATCACAGCATGAAATAAAGCACAATTTGAACATACAATCAATTTTTGTCAACATAGTCAGCTGTAGCATCAGGGACACGGTAGATCGTGCCTAAAATAATTTGGTTTAGTTTGGGGCTTTAATTTCAATCCACAAAGCTTCAACATATTCATGATAAGATCACTCAATTTCACTGAAATTATCAATTCCTTAATATAACACAAGCATGCCACCAATGACTTTGGAGTTTCTATCTATTCTACATAAATACTAAGCATCCAATTTTAGTTCACTGTTCCATCAAATCACACTGGTGAGCCATGTTTCTGTCAAACAGAGAACATCAATGTGGTGCGGTGAAGAAAGATATTTAAAATAATCAACTTTGTTTCTTAAACTACGAATAAATTGAGGTGTGTGATCTGTATCCCTTACCAAGAACATAGTTAAGATCAATAAATGGTTCATCACATAAGGGAGCTCATTGAGGCATGTTCTATAGAAACAGGAATAACCTCTTGTTACATTATCATAGTTACACACTACATGAAAGGATAAAGAACACTGTAATGCATGAAACTGTAATGCTGTGGGTGGGTTTAATTTTACAATGTACCGAGACCACTACAGGTATAGCATAAAGCTTTTCAACTAAAAAGTGAATGAGATGAACTTTGACAAGAGTTTAAGATTTCCATTTACATGTGAATCCTGCATATTAAGATTGGAGACTATACATAGCCAACCTTATTATTTAACATAAATTAGAAGTTGATCATTTCTCTCCCCTAATTAAAGAATTTAATTGCTTTTGCATATTAAGAGATGTGTACTTTTAATCTTAATTCAAAGGCATAATCAACATAATCAATATCATACACACTTTTTGTAGGAGGACCTAAAATTTGTGTGTAACATGACAGAGTCTGAATGTCTATTCACTGTCGGTTTCTTTGAAGATGAAATCCACATGTGAAATTGATGAATTGCGTAATAAAGTTCCTTGCGAGAATGGATGTTCCAGTTCTGTTGGAGCTGAAGGCCATTCAGGTGCGAGGTGGAAAGTTTTTATACATCATTACTAATGGCATGTCAACTTGCTACGGGTCACACATATACGCGAAGCTTGTGTGGGTGGTATTCTCCTAAAATTAGCGTGTGGTATCAAGGAAGATTACAGCCTTTTAAAAGAGTAGTCGGTGGGTTGGGTACAGAAGTATTTATATAATGTCACAAGTGAGAATCGTTAGTATAGAATACGGTCTAAACATCGAGCAAAATTTCAACAGAGCATCCAAAAATGGTGATGATCTGTTATTGACCGTTGCAGTGTCGCTTTGTTTACGTGGTTTGAAACATTGACATAACTGTTACCACAGTGGAGTCAGATTTCACTGATCGTGGTAGAGACACGGTGCGGTCTTTATAGCATGACCTGACTGAGGGTGTACTGATGACTTCATATGAAACTTCGAAATAAAATGAATTGATCAGCTGTTGATGATGTAGAGAAATAAAACATGATAATTGATGGGGGATTGGATCCCATTTAGTAGATACGAAGGGATCGAGTATTTAAGCATACTTTTATCAGATTAGCCATGCGTCATATTATTATTTTTGATTGTTGTTATTTTACTGTTGTATATTTCTGCTATTATTCTTATCTTCTTCTTATTATTTTATGCTGAAAAAACACACCATACACATCAAAAATGCATTTTTCAATCGTTCGGTTACATTGAAAAGTTCTGGGAACGGTTGCGGTTCGTCTCGTCAAGTGGTGTCAGTTGGTGCTAATGAAACGTTCTGCGAACGTCGTAGTTTCGTCTTAGTTTAGCTTTCAGATTTTTGGTGATATTAAAGGTAGTAAATCCGTTCCACAAATCGAAATTGAATAACCAATCGTAATACGAATGTGCAGTCGCGTTTTTTAAAAGTGTGTATAACGTTCTCAAAGACGGAACCAAAGTGGAACCTATGGAAACGTTTCAGAAAACCGTTTCGTAACGTTTCGTGTAGCTGAGTATATAACAGCAATGACCTCAAAAAGTGAACCCATCTTATAGTAGCCTGGTGGGAAATATGACCCATTGGTATAGTAAGGCGTGAAACTGTGACCCATATCGGCCGGCGCGCAGGTTTGTACCTTACCCCTTCCCCCCCCCCCCCCCCCCGGAATATTGCCACTGCTTGTCTGTCATTTGGAGTCTTCACTGTGTAGTACATATCATCGTGAACTGCAACGCTTCTTTTAATGTGGACATGACTCGCTACGTCAGAGTGGGCATTATTAAAATAAGTATCAGTAAGCATAAGGACATTATTGTGTGCATTAATTTAATTGCCAGGACATTGTATTGTGTTTCACAAGCTTTCACAGCACCAGCAACAACACTCCGCTGAGCATGGATTACACCGCATCCGTTCACGCACTACTGCATTTGAAAAAACACGGACATTGAGTGCGAATTTCCCAAGGAAAAATCAAGACCGTGTTTGTCGGAAATGTTTTTGTCAAAAATGGTTCTTTTTATACCACATGAACCGGTATACAGAAAAACTTCTAAACCTGTCCGTATTTTGTTTTAAAATCCTGATATTTAAACCCGATATCAAATTTTCACAGACGCCTCTAAAAGTCTGTTGAAGAGACTCGTATTTGAAACAAGGCAAGTCATAACTATAACCCAGCGGGATGTTGGCGGCTACTGTGATTGTGTTTTTGAACATTTTCAAATTCTGAACCAATCATGTGATTTAAAAACCATAATAAATCCTAAATTTGTGCACAAAAAATAGGCTCATTTGTTTTGTTTGTATTTAAAGGTATTTCTGAACCGGGCGATTTGGCTTCCAGAGACATCGAACAGAATTGGGGCTCTTTATCGGGAATTGAATTGAGCTAAATTTGAGCCTTATGGTTTGTCAGTCTAAACAACACTGAAAGTGTGTACCATGTGCACATTTTGGCATAACTTTTGTGTAGTTTGGTTCAAGTGTTGTAGAGTACAGTCACAATGGAGTTTAGACCAGAAGATGGAGCAAATAACTTTGGAGGTTTGAGAGCTTTAAAAGAGCCTGATTAATTTTGATGACACTATCCAACATTATATCTTGAGTCAAACAATCTATGAGAAAGCAGGTATCAAAATGCTTTGATTGAAACCTTAATTCAGGGAGATGTGTTGGGAATGGATTCTTCTTTGGATTAAGGCACCCAGTGAATGCTGTAAATTGAAAGGGAATTGGAATTAGAAAAGGAAACCTTGTAAATGAAAATACAAAATAAACAAAAAGAGATAAATGCAAATTGATAATGAAAAAAAAGAACTTGAAGCTCAACTAAAGTTGAAAAATTGAAACAAAAGCCAGCTTTCATAGTTCTTCCATCCATTTTTTGGTTTTGATGCGGTAAACATGTCGCCAGTTTCCGAAAAATTCCGAAAAAGTAACATCATTGCAGATATGTGTAACAATCTCCAATTCGATGTCCTATGTCTGCAGCAGGGGGGGGGGGGGTAGGGACACGTCTGCTCGATTTGGGCATTGGTGATTTCCAAAAACGGTAATTTTGTGGAACTGCTACTGCATGTAACTATAGCAGTCTCGGTGCAGTGACATTAAAAAATCATCTCTTAAACCTTTATTCAAAGATCTTAGTAATATCATGATAAATTAATAAAAAATTATTGGTTCAACTCCGTCGGGGTTAGTGGAATTACCCCCTCTGCAAAATATGGTAAATTTCTTCCCATCACTGTCATTTACATTAAAAAATATCCGTGACCAGGCCTAGTCTTTAGTCAGGTCTTTTGTAACGGTTCCGTATGATAAGACTGCGCCAGCCTGAGTCCTTGGCCCCTCCTTCGCAACTAGCAAACATGGCAGCTCAAGATGGCGTTTGCTCAGCAGCACAGTGTAACGGCCCGTGCGGATATTAGAGGACTGAATGATTCATCGAAGCTCGCCCTCCTACGGTAAGTCTTTGAAACAGACTAGCACCCGGAAGTTGATGCCGTTTTGAATTTGCTGTTATGTTGGCATATCCTACCCCCCCTGGTCTTCAGAACCCACAGAGAAACGGGATAGTCATCGCCCAACCATACCAGATGGTTTTGTCATCGAGAATAACCACATCGACATTCATGGAAGTGCTATAAATTTGAAAACAGCACGTTGTAGAAGCAACCCAATATCTGCGGACAGACACACATCGGAGTGCTCCCCTAGTCTTTGTCAAAGACGCCTCGCATTTTAATCCACCAACCGCGAGCGCCCGAAGGCGCGTGTCGAACTGCCGCAGCGTGAAATGTCCGAGCGGAGCGAACTTTGTCAAAGACGGCCTCGCATTTATATCCAATATCCACCAACCGCGATCGCGCGAAGGGTGCCGAGCGGATAGCGTCCTTTTGTCAAGACGCCTCGCGCATTATATCCAACCAACCGCGAGCGCGCGAAGTCGCGTGTCGAACGCCGCAGGCGTGAGGTGCCGATCGGAAGCGAGGCAAAGACGCCTCGCATTTATAATCCACCAACCGCGATCGCCGGCCGGATTCGCGTGTCGAACGCCGCAGGCGTGAGGCCGAGCGGAGCGACTTTGTCAAATACGCCTCGCATTATAATCCACCAACCCGAGCGCGCCGAAGGGCCGAGCGGAGCGCTTTTTCAAAGACGCCTCGCATTTATATCCACCAACCACGAGCGCGCCGAATGCGCGTGTCGATCGCCGACGGCGTGAGGCCGAGCGGAGCCGAGGGCGTCTTTGCGCAAATTGGTATGTCCCAGTTCATATCATAATTTGTCAATAAAGGTAGTCGTCATCGTAAGCACCGCCCACTTTTCATCGATGACAACGTTTTCAGATACTTGACACAATTCGATACGTCGCCCCCTATCGATTTGCACGGCCTCCTAATTAGCATACGATTCAAAGCAAAAATCGACGAAGTTCTTGACAGCTTCGAGTGCGAGTGAGTCCGTCGGGGAGTCCGTACGGTATGTGAGATGCATGGCAGATGGGTAGTTGTAGCCCAGTCTACTAGAAATCTTAGCCCCAGTAAAGGCTAGATATTGTAAAGTTTATTCCACCTCCCATGCCAAACACACTGAATATTGAGACTAGATAGGCATTACGTCAGTCATTTTATCAAATATGTGTACTGCAGCTTAGTTACCAGTCAAAATTGCCACTCACAGGACATGGACAAGTGATTGAACATTAAATTGAAATGATGAACCTGACCGCGTATCAACAGCCACGCAAGTGACGTGTGGCGAACGTGGCCCCAAACTTCAAGCCAGAAATGAAGGCCAGTTCACAAATTCACGCCGAGAATTTAGGGGACACGCACATCCTAGTCTTACCTCGGGAACTTACTATGTCTTGACAGGCACCTATTACTGCACCCATTAAGCTAAACTTCGCGAACAAGTGGCTGAACGATACAATGAAACTACGTGTAAAATACAAATCCGGTCACTACAATGACGGTAAAAATTCACAATATAGTAAGCGAATCACTCAGTACACGTAGCCGTAGTTTCAAATACCCTCATGATGGTCATATTCAGCACAGTACCGTAAGTGTAGGCGAGCTCGAATAATTCAACACCATGTACCCCCGGGATCCTACAGTTCCTGCACAGTGACCACTGACAAAACGAACGATGTATGTAATTCCACAATGTTTACCGTGCCGTTTTCACAGCCAGCCAAAAATCAAAAGTTTCGTCATTTTACATTCCCAGCTAGCTGTTAGCCTGCACTCAGGGATCCTGGCTGTATCGCCCCCGTATTCGCTTTGTTTGAATCGGTTACCAAAACCCAATAATGGAATGGTTAGACAGTTCCAATAAACTCGTATTCGAGGAACTATGTTAGCGAAACGATGACATCATCATTGACCAATCAACGATTTTCGCTATAGTTTCGTTAGAAATATCCCGAAAAACAAGGAGTAACAAAGAAAAAGGAATATTTGCGAAAAAGGCTTGATTACGACTGACTTTGAGATGCGAGTCCAGAGAGGGGCGGACACTCACCACAATTGATAAAATAATCCAAAGCTGATAAAAGGCTCGACTGAACGTTGAGTGGTCCAGAGAGGGGCGGACTAACACAAATTGAATAAATAATCAAAGCCTTGATAAAAGGCTCGACCTGAACTTTGAGCGGGCCAGAGAGGGGCGGACTCCCACAAATTGAATAAATAAGCAAAGACTTGATAAAAGGCTATGCTCACCATTGAGATTAGCTCTGTCATAGTTAAATCAGTCTACAAACCCCATAGTAGTTTCCAAGCACCCTCAATTCAATATCTGGAATTCACCAAACCTCATTTTTCATTGGCGATTTCAACAGCAATGGAACCCAATGGGGCTACATGAAACCAATGAAAGACGGAAGCTGACAAAGAATGGATAGACAGTCAACACTAGTCTCCTTTACCCTAAGCTGCCGCCATCATTTTATAGTGCCCGTTGGAGAGAGGCTACAACCCTGATCTAGCTATTGTTAGCAAAAAAAACATCTCTAACCCTGTGTAGCAAGATTGTACTGGATCCTGTTCCAATAATTCAACATTCGACCAACTCGGTATCCAAGTTCAACAATGCAGGAAGACCAAACAAATTGCCTTTTAAGCGGCGCTTTAACGATAAGAAAGCAGACTGGCAAGGATTTATTGATGACCTGGATCATAACGTGAAGAATATTGCTCCAAAACCCCATAACTATGACAAATTTGACCACATAGTGACTGTCTGGAGATTCATACCCAGAGGTTGTAGGACGGAGTATATATCAGGCCTTTCCCAGGAATGTGCGAAAATATATCAAGAGTACATGTATACCGCTATGCTTGAAGCTAAGCCTTTCTCAGCTGAAGGAACTGCTAGAGGCGAGGAAATGTCGGATCTCCCAGGAAAAGATCAAAACCTGGCACACCTTAATTGAATCCACCGATATGACCCATAACAGAAAGCATGGTCTACCATCCGAAAGCTTCGAGGGGACCCAACAGAACCTCCACAGCAGCCAAATGTTACACCCAACCAAGTTGCCCACCAACTGCTTTTAAATGACAAGTGCAGCAAGAAGTCCAAGAAGATCAAACTAGACCGTAAGAGGTATAGTGGCGACCCTGGTTTCATATGCTTCCCTTCAACATGGACGAACTGGAACCGGTAGTGCTAAACTTTAACCAGGAAAAGCAGTATAGGCCTTGACAACACCTCAACTGAGCAGCTGAAAAACTTTGGCCCAGTAGCAAAGGAGTGGCTTCTTGACTCTACAGTTGCTGCCTTATTTCCCACAGGTTCCCAAAGATCTCTGGATCATATGTTATGACAATCCTAAAGCCTGGGAAAGATCCATCTAATCCCAAGAGCTACAGACCAATATCACTCCTCACCCATACCTACAAGCTCTTTGAACGTCTCCTGCTCAACCGCATCGCACCTGTGATAGACGAACACCTCATACCAGAACAAGCCGGTTTCCGGCCAGGCAAATCAACAACTAGCCAAGTACTCAACCTAACTCCCCAGATAGCACTGCAATGGTGGACCAATACTGGACCAATATTTATTATTTATTGGCCCTATATTGGCTTACAATATTGGATAAATATATTTTGCTCATGGGCCCAACATTGGCCAATATTGAACCGATGATTGGCCAATATTGGACCAATGATTATGACCAATGATGGCCCTATGTTCTTTTACAATAATTATTTTAATGGATTTTTTTCAAGCTGCTATTTTTAAATAAATTAATTAGATAATTTCGAGCTACTCATATAGTTAATATTTTTAATGAAACTGGTATAATATAGTATAATGTCATTGAAATAATGTGCTCTGTTTAAAACACCCATTGTTGAGACATATTAGTGTATTCCTATATGTATTTGACTGAGTTCTCGCCCTGCTATTTTTAGCAATCAATTGCTTTTAAGTCAATAATGGGCCAATGTTATCCGAATAATTGGCTCTATATTGGCTGCTTGTCTTGGGTCAATATCTTCACCAATATTGGACCAGGGGGTGCCGATATGAAGCCGATGCCACAGCTGCCAATGCAAAACCATTATTGGCGCAATATGCAATAGCCACATGTTACCGATGCCAAGATTACCAAGGGAATACCATTATTGCCCTTGGGGAGCCAATAAAGGCCATCCACATAATGCCGATGCCAAGATTACCGATGGGGAACCATTGTTGAGCCAATATATGCGTGCTATGTGGGTCAAGTTCAACATCTATACCAACGATCAAC
>JAMKCH010032576.1:0-31281 GCA_023653785.1 Ophioderma brevispina
AGATCACATGATCAATTATACAGTCTGGTGGCCATCACATCGCAAGATTTGCGATGAACAGGGATAACCAATCACATCGCTTGCGGTTTGATTGATTCGGAAAGTTTGTTAAAGATTTCTGATTTATTTCCGATTCGGAAAAAGAAGTTTCACACTTTTTCACCTCATAACGACCAATAAATTGGTCACTCTGACACAAACAAGTGTCAAAATTAAACGACATGGGAAATTTGACAAGTATCAATTAAGAGTGCATTGATCGATAGCTCACTTAATAAGCAGCCGTGCGGTGGGTTTCAGATACAGCAAACAGACGAATGCAGATTGGTCTGTTTGGAAGACTTTCATTTGGCGTTTGGGTATGATTCCCCAAAAGTGAAAATCTATTATATCTAAAAATGTGAATGTTATTTTTGCTCAATATTTGGTATATGAAAAGCGCTCGTGATATAGTATCATAATATGCAAAAAACTCAATTTCGCCAAAATGGTCGATTGGCCTGTTTGGAAGACACATGACGATATAATGGGTGCCGTTTCAGCTGAATTTGAAGGTTATAGATATAAGAGAACCGTTAAGTGACATTCAAGTGATAAACCTCAACATAATATATTTCTAATTAAGGTAGCTTTTGCCGTGGGCATTTGGATTTAGGCCGCCATCTGGATTTGAGACCAATATTAGGGTGGTGCTTTCTGCGTGAATTTGAAGGATATAAGTTTAGAATGAGGGCACTACTGTAAAAATCGTGCCCAATGGAAAGCTCCATTTCACTATACCCCTAATTAAGGTAATTTTGGTGGCCATTTTGGCGGCCATCTTGGATTTGAGACTAAATTTTAGGTGGCCAATAAGCTCAACACACAGAATATAGGTTCAGAATAACATATCCAGCAAGAAAGGGTTTAAAAGGGAAATCTAAGAGGCAGGATAGTTCTAATTGAGTAATGTTGCCCCCCATTTTGGATTTTGGCCGCCATCTTGGAATTGAGACCACATCATGGGTGGTGCTTCAGCTGAAATCGAAGTGTATAGCTTAAGGGTGGCAGAACCACTGGAAAAAACCTGGAAATTAAAATGTTCCACATACTTATATCTAATTAAGGTAATTTTGGCGGCCATTTTGAATTTTAGCCGCCATCTTGGATTTGAGGCAAAAATTTGGGTGTCCCCCAAACTTATTTGAAAGAGTATGGGTTCAGGGACATAAAACCTTTGAGAAAAGTTTGACCCCACAAAATAGCAGTTTTTCCTGGACTAGCCCTGTCTAGCTGGAAACATAGACATTATCAAAAAACATTATTGTACATCTGGCATAAATAATACACATTTTTAAGAGTTCTGCAAAAGGAACTTCTGTCCTTGAAGCATATTGAAAATACAAATAACCAATTTAGTTATCATTATCATAATGATGTTCAATTAACAGGTTTTCTTGCATTATTGTATGATGATCGAGTGCTTTTAAATCAATAAGCCCTATCAACATGATGCTCTTGTTTTGTATCCCATTCTGTGAAAAGTGGCACAATTGGTGTCGCACTCTCTTAGTATATTAATCATATATATCTCTGGATTGCAACAACCAAATGGGATGTTGTAAACGCTATTCAAAAGCCAAGACTTCATTTGTGATATGCAGTAAATATTACGTCACTATTTTGTTTTTTCACCTCCAACGAGAGCGCTTTTGATTTGCACAATTTTTGTGGACGCTCTGTATAGTGATATAGTATACAAAAATTTAAAATACCAGCACTGGTGTGAATTCTGTTCACGGAATTGGGGATTAAAAGGCTATATATACGTATGCAAATATGGTTATGATGCGTGACACTATTGTAATAATGCATACATAATGTCGAAACGATCTTGCTTATGCGATTATTTCAGTACTTGTGTTTTTAATGAATGAAAATTTTGACACTTTTTTAGCGGCATGTTGATCATTTTTCACACTTTTCTGTCAGTATTAATCACTGATGAAATCTCTATTGCAATTCCAACATGGCTGCATTGGCACTAATCGGTCAGTCACTGTCCGCTTTTAAAGAGTGAGTCCCAGGAAAAGAACTAATATTCATACATACGGAAATAACACCAATTACGACTTCATTTTGTTAATAATAAACTAAATTGCATTGTAAGTTTACCCCCCATGATTAAGAAAATGTTTTGCAGCACCGCTTCAAAAAAGCATACCTTTATTCTCAATCTTAAAAAGCGTAATATGAAATTAATGATATTTCCTACAAGTGCATTCATTTTAATATTGAAATTTTCAAAATGTCGACTCCTTAAACTTCCTTAACTGGTAACCACGAATTATAACCGTTCAGTCCGCCATTCGAAGCACCTTCATTTATTAAACAACAACAACAACAAATCTAGCTAGCGAGGATTGATATCTCGATAACTTTCTCATTTCAACAACCTAAGTAAGTTTATATGCAATCTCACATTTGATTTAATTTACACATTTCGAATTCATGCCACTTTAATACAGTTGTATTAGCCAAATCTTGACGAACTCGTTCACTGCGAGTTTAATACAATTAAAAAAGTCGCTTAGCAACGGTAACTCGCGCAAGGTTCAGGGAAATCGTTTTCATAACAAACAAATCACTTCATGTCACCATCATGACATTTGCTGTAACATCCATGAATGGAATTTACGGCTGGATTTTTACTACCAGGAAACACTAGTTGGTAAGCGTAGAACACGACTACCTGCAAAATTGGAAGGACCTTTTTAAAATTAATTATCCTAATTACAAAATTCCTTCTTTTGCGATACGGGGAACTTCGGGCTTTTAGCATTTATATAGTTTGGGTTCATGATTTTTTTCATGACACTTGACAATTTATAAGTTAAAATCCTGTAAATGTAATAGCACCTAGAACAACAAATAAGAAACGTCTCGTGACAATGGGGTCTCTGAAATGTGGTTGCGCAACTCCATTATATCCTTGAATCCGAGGAGCCTTTTTATATGCCTAGGAGGGGGTATGAGTTTGAGGGAGGTCATTAACGTCCGAAGGGGGCTTCGACCTCTAAGTTGCGGTGGACGGTCCCCACCAACTGAGTCGGGGGAACACGCTGGGGGCCACTGGACTCGTAGGACATTGTGTGGCACCAGGGGCGGAAATGTCTGTCTTAAACCATGATGTGCACGTCCACACCCCTCCTAGGCCGTTTACAAAGGCTCCTTCATGTCAAGATATCCTGGACACTATAGATGTAGTTTCCGCATCCATTTTTCAGAGAGTCTCTGATACGTTCTTATGCTGAGAGATGTTTGCTACTCTACTAATCTGCAGCACTATGTGCCGTTAAAAGTGAGCACAATCAAGAGCTGTAGGTAATTTCTCTGTGCAAGGCCGGACAGGTCCCTACCTTTCCGTTCCTTCTTCCAACCGCCTGTGGGATAGGTGCAAAAAGTAGGTCGGGAGGGTAGCTATCGATAGCGCATGTATTTCGATTTCTATTTTCTACACTAACGCGATTCTACCCTCCAAGACCTTACGACCCACCGCATTTTTTTCAAAATTTTTTCACCCGCAGAGGGTCTCGGGAATGTTATATTCATTACATTTGGAGAACCATTTTGGGTTAAAGAACGATTCACAGTGTGTTTGTCGATGATTTGCCTCGAAGTTTAGTGCGCGCTGCTGGCAAAACTTTTATGTGGTATAGAGGTTTCTGTCGGGCCGAATGAGACATTTATGCCACCTTGACAATGTTCAGGCAATGCCAAGTTGATTTGCTAATAATTATTGTAACACACTTGATACGGCAGAACAGGTAACAGACATGTAATCAGTACCTCTGAGTTTCCCGTTATAATAATAATAATATAATAATGTGTTTTTTAACGCGCGACATATCCACGTACACGTGCTCAAGGCGTTGTGCATTGCGGCAAACCATGAAAGGCGCTCAGCACATCAGAGAAAACCATAATACCAGAACTATATATGCCAAGAGCTCGATTTTTAGAAGCAGGAGGAAACCGTAGTACCCGGAAAAACCTGCGGACGAGTATGGATCGAGAACCCAAATGCACATAAATCCTCTGGGACGAACCCAGGGACCTCATGGTGAAAGGCGGGTTCTACCTCATGTACGATATCACGAAATATTATACAAGTTCTATTATAAGATTGAGGCTCTTCACATAATCACATAGAAGTCATTAACCTAATATAATAGTAATAATAGTCATTTTGGACTGTGCACTGGCTATTTGGGCAACCCTATCCAATAAATATATGTGATCCCAAACAAATTAATGTAACATAATGATAATCATATAATAATCATAATAATAGTCCTTTTTAGGCTGTGCACTGTGCTATCTGTGGCAAAACACCCATACGATAAAATATACATATTGAATATTGCCAACTACATTAATTCATAGTTAATAATAAAACTAATACTAATCATAATAAATAATAATCTAATAGTACATATGGCTGTGGCATTGTGGCATCTGGGCCCAAACATATCCATGTAAATGCTTATAGGTAATATTCCAAAACATAATTAAAGATGATAATAATAATAATTAATGTAATATAATATAGTCCTTTACGGCCTGTGATATTGCGGCAATGTGGCCAGCCTAGCCATGTTAACGTAATATATATATATAATATTCCAAATAACCTGAGGCTTAATAAATTAATAATAATCTAATAGTACCTCGGTCTGTGGCATGGCGGCATCTGGGCCCCAACCTTTACATGTTAATTTATAGAGGTAATATTCCAAAACATAATAACGATAAATATAATAATAAGTAATATATAATAGTCCTTTACGGCTGTGGCATTGCGGCATATGTGGCAAGCCGATCCATGTTAATGTATTATGACCGTAATATTCCAAATAACATGATATTAATATTAATAATAATATAATAGTCCCTATCGGTCTGTGGCATTGCGGCATGTGACCGCAACCTTTTCATGTTAATGCATATAGGTATGATTGTGTGTTTCCAAACACATAACTAATAATATATAATAATATAATATAATAATAGTCATTACGGGCCTGTGGCATGTGCTGCATATGTTGGACAAGCCTATCCTGTTTAGGTATTATGTATATT
The DNA here is from genome assembly GCA_023653785.1 of Ophioderma brevispina. Classification (NCBI taxonomy): domain Eukaryota; kingdom Metazoa; phylum Echinodermata; class Ophiuroidea; order Amphilepidida; family Ophiodermatidae; genus Ophioderma; species Ophioderma brevispina. Next base: position 5,122 of record JAMKCH010032576.1, read on the forward strand.
CCAATAACATAATAATAATAAAATAATATAGTACATATATGTTTGTTGGCATATTGCGGCATCTGGGCCCCACCTATCCTTGTAATGCATGATAGGTAATTCCAAAACATATAAAGCTAATATAATAATAATGTATATAATTGGTCCTTACGGCCTGGCCATTGCGCAACACGTGGCAAGCCTATCCATGTTAATGTAATATGTAATATTCCAAATAACATAGATCATAATCAATAATTCAATAATTAATACTCATATAATATATAATAGTACCTATCGTCCTGTGCAGCGGCATCTGGGCCCATCCTATCCTTGTAATGCATATAGGAATATTCCCAAAACATAATAAAGCTAATAATATAATAATGTATAATAAAATTCCTTTAGGCCTGTGGCATTGGCGGCTCTGGCCCACACCTATCCTTGTAAATGCATAATAGGTAATATTCCAAAACAAAAAAATAATATAATATCAAACGTATAATATAATAGAATAATAGTTCCTTTACGGCCTGTGGCATTGCGGCATATGTGACAAGCCTATCCATGTTAATGTATACTATGTAAATATTCCAAATAACATCAGATAATAATATATAGTACATATCTGTCTGTGGATTGCGGCATCTGGGCCCAATCTATCCCTTTTACATGCATATAGGGTAATGTTCCAAAACATAATAAAGCTAATAATAATAATAATTAATAATAATGTAATATAATAATAGTCCTTTACGGCCTGTGGCAATTGTGGCCATGGGCAAGCCTATCCATGTTAATGTAGATAGGGAATGTTCCTAAACATAATATTAATAATATTAAGAATACTAATAATAATATAGTACATATCTGTCTGTGGTATTTGCGGCATCTGGGCCCAAACCTATCCTTGTAAATGCATATAGGTAATATTCCAAAACATACCAAAAGATAATATAATGTAATATAATAATCGTCCTTTACGCTGTGCCATTCGAGCAAACGTGTGCAAGTCTATCCCTGTGAATGTATATAGGTAAATTTCCAAATACATAAATCATAATCATACTAATAATTAAAATAATATATAATCATAAAGAAAATATCATAGTACCTATCGTCGGACTTGCGGCATATGGGCCCAAACCTTTCCATGTTAATGCATAAGGTAATATTCCAAAACATACAAAGCTAATAATAAGAATAATAATATAATATAATAATAGTCCCTTACGGCCTGTGGCATTGCGCATATTTGACAAGCCTATCCATGTTAATGTAATATGTAATATTCACAAATAACATATAAATAATCTACTAATATAGTACATATCTGTTTGTGGCATTGCGGCATCTGGGCAATCCTATGCCATTGTAATGCAATATAGGTAAATATTCCAAAACATAATAAAGCTAATAATATAATAATGTAATATACTAATGGTCCGTTGCACGGCCTGTTCCATTGCGGCACCGTGGCAAGCCTCTCATTTTAATGTATATAGATATATTCCAAATAACATAATCATAATCATAATTAAAATAATAATAATCCTCATAAAATTAATAGTCACCTATCGGTCTGTGCATTGCGGCATCTGGGCCCAATCCTATCCTTGTAAATGCATATATGTAATATTAAAACTAATAAAGCTAATAAAAATAATAGTGTAATATAATAATATGCCTTTACGGCCTGTGACATTGCGGCATCTGGCAAACCATATCCTTGTAAATGCATATAGGTAATATTCCAAACATAATAAATAATCATACGAATCACTATAATGTAATATAATAGTCCTTTACGGACGGTGGCATGGCGGCATATGTGACAAGCCTACCCATGTTAATGTATATATGTAATATCCAAATAACAAATATAATAATATATAGTACATATCTGTCTTGGCATATTGCGGCATCTGGGCCCAATCCTATCCTTGTACATGCATATAGGTCATATTCCAAAACATAAGAAAAGCTAATAATAATAATAATAATAATAATGTATAAAATAGTCCTTTAATACGGCCTGTGGGCATGCGGCAGATGTGTCAGCTATCTTTTGGGGGGGGTTAAGGTCTATAGGTAATGTTCCTAAACATAATATTATAACTCTTAATAATACAATCAATAATATATTACATATCTGTCTGTGGTATTTGGCGGCATCTGGCCCACACCTATCCTGTAAATGCATATATGAATATTCCAAAACATAAACAAAAGATAATAAGAATGAATAAATATAGTCCTTTTACGGCTGTGCCATTGCCTGGCAAACGTGGGCAAGTCTATCCATGTTAATGTATATAGGTAATTATTCCCAATAACATAATCATATCATAATAATAGATTAAATAATTAATAATCATCATAATAATAATAAATATTAACCTATCGTCTGTGGAACAATGCGGATCTGGCCCAACAAACTTTCCATGGTTAAATGCATATAGGTAATATGCCAAAACCTAATAATTATAATAATAAGTAATAATATAATATATAATAATTAATATAATAATAGTCCTTTACGGGGCCTGTTGCATTGCGTTGCGGCATTGTGGCCAGCCTATCCATGTTAATGTCTATACGTAATATTCCGTCCAATAACAATAATTTAATCATATTTAATAATATAATAATATAGTACATATCGGTCCCTGTGGCATTGTGGCTCTTGGCCAATCCTATCCTTGTAAATCCATATAGGTAATATTCCAAACATAAATACAGATAATAAAATAATATAATTAATAATCGTCCTTTCGGCCTGTGGGCATTTGCGGCATATGTGACAAGCCTATCCATGTTAATGTATACTAGGTCATATTCCCATAAACATAATAATGATAAATAATCATATAGTACATATCTGTCTGTAGCATTTCGGCTCCTGGGTCCTCAATCCTTTCCTTGTAAATGCTTATAGGTAATATTCCAAAACATAATAAAGCTAATAATAATACTAATGTACTATAATAATAGTCTTACGGCCTGTGGCATTGCGGCAGATGTGGCAAGCCTTCCATGTTACTATCTTAGTTACTATTCCAAAACATAATATAATAGAATAATAATAATACATAGTACATCTCGTCTGTGGCCTTGCGGGTTGCGGCATCTGGCCCATCCCCTAGCCTTGTAAAGTGCATATATGTAATATTCCAAACATAATAAGATAACAATAATAATATGTAATATAATCATGGTCCTTTACGGCCTGTGCCATTGCGGCAACGTGGCAAGCCTACCATGTTATGTATATAGGTAATTTCAAATAATCATAATCATATCATAATTAAAATACATAAAATCATAATAAATAATATATAATAGTACCTATCGGGCTGTGGCATTGCGGCATCTGGGGCCCAATCCTATCCTTGTAAATGCATATAGGTAATATTCCAAAACATAATAAAGCTAATAATAATATAATGTAATATACTAATAGTCCTTTACGGCCTGTGACATGGCGGGCATATGTGGCAAGCCTATCCATGTTAATGTATACTAAATATTCCAATAACAATATAATAATATTATTAATATAAATAATATAGTACATATCTGTCTGTGGCATTTTTGCTGCATCTTGGGCCCAATCCTATCCTTGTAAATGCATATAGGTAATATTCCAAAACATAATACAGATAATAATACTAATATATAATATAATTATTCCTTTTACGGGCCTGTTGCATTGGCGGCATATGGGACAAGCCTATTCCTGTTCATGTATATATGGAATATTCCAAATAACATATAATAATAATAATAAATAATAATACTACTAATAATAATATAGTACATATCTGTCTGTTATTGCGGCATCTGGCCAAAACTATCCATGTAATGCTTATAGGTACTCTTCCAAAACATATAACAGATGATAATAATAATATGTAATATAATAATAGCCCTTTCATTTACGGCCTGTGGCATTGCGGCAAAAGTGGCAAGCCTATCCACATTGTTTAACGTATTATCTATTATATATCTATATAATATTCCAAATAACATATATTAATAATATAATAAATATAATAGTACCTATCGGCCTGTGGCATTGCGGCATCTGGGCCCCAAACTTTCCATGTTAATTTATATAGGTCATATTCCAAAACTAATAAATATAATAGAATAATCGTAATATAATAATAGTCCCTTACGGCCTGTGACATTGCGCCATATGTGGCAAAATCCATCCATGTTAATGTATATACGTAATATTCCAAATAACAGATTTAATACTATAATCATAATATAATCTACCTATCGGTCTGTGGCATGCTGCATCTGGACCCAAACCTTCCATGTTTAATGCCTATAGGTAATATTCAAACTAATAAAAAAAAAAAAGTTGGGAAAAAAACAACAAAAAACAAAAAATGTTTTTTTATTAAAAATGTAACACCACCTATATTTAAAAAAAAAATAAATTAAAAAATGAAAACATATAATAAAGTAATAGTCATTTAACAGGGCCCTGTGGATTGCGGCAAATGTGACAAGCCTATCCTGTTTAATGTATATTTAAATATTAAATAACATAATAATAATAATAATAATAGATTACATCTGTTTGTGGCATTGCGGCATCTGGGGGCCCAATCCTATCCTTGTAAATGCATATAAGGTAATATTCCAAAACATAAATAAGCTAATAATACTAAATGTCAATATAATAATGTCCCTTTACGGCCTGTGGCAGTGCGGCAGATGTGGCAAGCCTATCCAATGTTAATGTTATAGGTAATGTTCCAAAACATAATATTAATACTATTAATACTACTAATAATAATGAGTACATATCTGTCTGTGTATTGCGGGCCAATCTGGGCCCACTCCTTCCTTGTAAATGCATAATAGGTAATATTCCACACTAATAAAGATAATAATATAATAATAATATAATAGAATATAATATAATAATAGTCCTATACGACGGCCTGTTGCATTGCGGCATATGTGACAAGCCCTAATCCATGTTAATGTAATAGTAATTTAATATTCAATAACATAAATAAGATAATAATAAGTACATATCTGTCTGTGGCAATTGGTGCGGCACTGGGCCCATCCTATCCTTGTAAATTCATATAGGAAATATTCCAAAAAATCAGCTAATAAATATAATGTAATAAATATAGTCCTTTATGGCCTGTGTCATTGCGGCAGATGTGGCAAGCCTATCCATGTTAATGTATACTAGGTATGTGCCTAAACATAATATAAATATTATAATACTATAATAATATAGTACATATCTGTCTGTGGTATTGCGCATCTTGGCCCAAACCTATCTTTAAAATGCAATAGTAATAGTTCCATCCACATAACAAAAGATAATAATAATAATAATGTATAGCATTATAGTCCTTTACACGGCTGTGCCATTGCGGCAAACGTTGCAAGCCTATCCATGTAATGTATTTTAGGTAATATTCCAAATAAACATAATCAGAATCATAAATATAATAAAATAATATAATCAGAATACTAAGATAATTATAATGTACCTTTCGGTCTGTGGCATTGCGCCATCTGGGCCCAAACCTTTCTATGTTAATGCATATAGGTTATATTCCAAACATCATAAAGATAATAATAAATAATAATAATCATATATATAATAATGTAATATAATAATAGTCCCTTACGGCCTGTGGCATTGCGGCATTGTGGCAAGCCTATCCATGTTAAGTTATACGTATATTCCCAATCACAATATTAATAATATTAAATAGATAATATAATATAGTACATATCTGTCGTGAATTGTGGCAGGCTGGGCCCATCTTCCTATCCTTGTAAATGCCTATAGTAATATCCAAACATAATAAAGATAAAAATTATTTATAACTATATATAACTACATGCAGGAAGTTGGCCAACAATTTAGCACAACTCCTGCCCATTGTAATGGAATTAAGTTTGATATGTAATTCAGAATCATAATTAAAATAATCATAATCCAAAATAAAATATATAATAGTACCTATCGGACTGTGGCATTGCGCTCTGGGCCCAATCCTATACTTGTAAATGCATATAGGTAATATTCCAAAAACATAATAAATCTAATAATAATAATCATACTGTAATGATAATAATAGTCCTTTAACGGCTGTACATGCCGCCATAATGTTGGCAATCCTATCCATTTAATCGTATATACGTATATCCAAAAACAATAGAATAATATTCATAATAATAATAATCTAGTAACAGTATCTGTCTGTGGCATGGCGGCATCTGGGCCCAATCCTAATCCTTGTAAAATGAATATAGGTATATTCTCAAAACATAATAACGATAATAATAATAATAATATATATACTATAGTCCCTTTACGGCTGTGGGCTGCGCATATGTGACAAGTCTAAATCCATGTTAATGTATATGTAATATTCAAATCCATAATAATAATAATAAGGTGACTAATAATAATAATCATAATATAGTACAAAATCTGTCTGTGGCATGGTGCCGGCATCTGGGCCCAAGCCTATCCTTGTAAAGCCATATAGGTTAATATCCAAACCATAATAAAGCTAATAACGAATAATGTAATAAATTAATAGTCCTTTACGGCCTGTGGGCACTTGCGGCGATGGTTGTCAATCTATCCATGTTAAGTATAAGGTAATGTTTCCTAAACATAATATTAATATATGACTAATACTAATAATATATAGTACATATCTGTCTGTGGTATTGCGGCATCTGGGCCCAACCTATCCTTGTAAATGCATATAGGTAATATTCCCAAACATAATAAAAGATAAAATAAGAATAATGTAATATAATACGAGCCTTTAACGGCCTTGCCATTGCGGCAACTTGGCAACGTCCTATCCATGTTAATGGTATTTAGGTAATATTCAAATAACAATCATAATCCATATAATAGATTAACATAATAATACTAATAATAATATAATAGTACCTATCGGTCCGTGGCATTGCCGGCATCTGGGCCCAAACCTTTCCATGTTAATGCATATAGGTAATATTCCAAACCATAATAAAGCTAATATAAGAATAATAATAATATAAAATAATATAATATAATAATAGTCCTTTACGATACGGCCTGTGCATTGCGGCATATTGGCAAGCCTATCCAATGTTTATGTATATACGTAATATTCCCAAATAAATATTAATATAGTTAATAATATAATTAATATAGTACATATCTGTCCTGTGGCATTGTGGCATCTGGGCCCAATCCTCTCCTTGTAAATGCCTTTAAGGTAATATTCCAAAACAAATAAGAAACATATAATAATGTAATACTAATGGTCCTTTACGGCCTGTGCCATTGCGGCCAACGTGGCAAGCCTATCCAGTTTAATGTATATAGGTACTATTCTATACATAATCATAAACATAATTAAAATATAATAATCATAATAAGAATATCATAGTACCTAGGTCCCAGGTCTGTGCATTTGCGGCATCTGGCCCAATCCCTATCCTTGTTAAATGCATATAGATTAATTATTCCAAACATATAAAGCCTAATAATAATAAAATAAGTAATATAATAATAGTCCTTTAAGGCCTGTGACATTGCGGCATATGTGGCCAGCCTATCCATGTTAATGTATAAACTAATATTCCAAATAACAATATTAACTAATATTATTAATAAATAATAATATAGTACAATATCTGTCGTGCCTTGCGGCATCTGGGCCAATCCTTATCCTTGTAATGCCATATAGGTAAGATTCCAAAACATAATAAGATAAGAATAAGAATAATATAATATATAATGTCCTTTACGGCCTTTGGCATTGCGGCATATGTTGACAATCTACCATGTTAATGTCTATGTAATATTCCAAATAACTAATAATAATAAATAATCTAATACTGTAATAATATAGTACATATCTGTCCCTGTGGCATGCGGCATCTGGGCCCATCCTATCCTTGTAAATGCCGATAGGGAATATTCCAAAACAATAATAACGCTCATAATATAATAATAATGTAATATAATAATAGTCCTTTAGGGCCTGTGGCATTGGCGGCAATGTGGCAAGCCTATCCATGTAAATGTATATAGGTATGTTTTTAAACATAATTAATAATATTAATATATAATCATCTATAGTACATATCTGTCTGTGGTATTGCGGCATCGGGTCCCAAACTATCCTTGTAAATGCATAGATGTAATATTCCAAACCATATAAAGAAATAATAATAATGTAATATAATAATAGTCCCTTACGGCCTGTGCCATTGTGGCAAACGTGGCAAGCCTATCCATGTTAATGTATTAGGTAAATTCCAAATAACATTATCATAATCATAATAATAATTAAAATTAATAATAATCATAACTATAATCACAATATAATAGTACCTATCGGTCTATGCATTGCGCATCTTCTGGGCCAAACTTTTCCTATTATGCATAGGTAATATTCCAAACATATAAAGAATAAGATAAGAATAATAATGTAAAATATAATAATAGTCCTTTATACGGTCTGGGGCATTGCGGCATATGTGCCAAGCCTATCCATGTTAATGATATACGTATATTCCAAATAAACAATAGTACTAATATTAATATAATAATAATATAGTACTATCTGTCTGTGGGCATTGCGGCATCTGGCCCAATCCTATCCTTGTAAATGCATATATACATATTCAACACATAATAAGATAATAATAAGAATAATAATGGAATATATAAAATTATTCCTTTACGGGACGGCCTGTGGCATTGCGGGCTATGACAAGCCTATCCATATTAATGTATAATATGTAATATTCCCAATAACAATCATATAAAATAATGATAATAATACTAATAAATAATATATACATATCGGGCCCCTGTGGCATTGCGGCACTGGGCCCAACCTTCCATGTTAATGCATATAGGTAAATATCCAAAACATAATAAAGAGAATAATAATAATAGATATAATAATAGTCTGTACATCCGTGGCCATTGGCGGCATATGTGACAACCTAGCCCTACCATGTTTAATGTATAGATGTAATATTCCAACATAACAAATAATAATAATCTAATAGTACTATCTGTCTGTGGCATTGCGGCATCTGGACCCATCCGATCCGTGTAAAGGGTGGCATATAGGTAATATCCAAAACATAATCATGATAATAAAGAATAATGTAATATTATAATAGTCCTTTACGGCCTGTGGCTTTGCGGCAGATGTGGCAAACCTCATCCATGTTATGTATATAGGTAATATTCCAAATAACATATTAATAATATAATAATAATAATAATAATTAATTAGTAAAACATATCTGTCTGTGGGCATTGCGGCATCTGGGCCCAAACCTATCCTTGTAAATTCCATATAGGTAATATTCCAAACAGAATAAAATAATAATAATATAATGTGAAGTATAATAATAGTCCTTTTCCGCCTTGCCATTGCGGCAAACGTGCACGCCTATCCAATGTAATGTATATAGTATAGTTCCAATAACATAAATCATAATCAATAATAATAATTAAAATATAATAATCATAATATATAATATAAGGACTATCGGTCCGTGGCATTTGCCGGCATATGGGCCCAAACTTTCCATGTTAATGCATAAGGTTAATATTTCCAAAACATAATAAAAGATATAATACATAATAATGTAAGATAATAATAGGCCTTTACGGCCTGGGACATTGCGGCATATGTGGCAGCCTATCCATGTTAATGTATATACGTAATTTCCAAATAACCCTAAATAATAATAATTATGTAAATATCTGTCCTGTGCATTGGGGCCCTGGGCCCAATCCAAAACTATCCTTTGTAAATGGTCGTATGTCATGAACTGGTACACTAAAATGGGGGATCTGTTACAACACTCCACTTTTTTTTTCAGTTTAATTTCCATTTATATTCTTAAACTATTGACTCTGTTCAAAGAAATTGGTGTCTATTTATTGCTAGAATCCTGCTCTTTAAGAAAAACCATTTTCATTTCAAGCTTCAGCACTATTGGATTAGTATTATAAGAGTTACGGTCAAAAACCTTCAGCTTGGTACCGGGGAGCCTGTGGGGCGGGGGGGGAGCCGGCGGGGGGGGGGAGGATAACATTACAAACACCAAAACGGGTGAAAAATGGGTCGCCATAAATTTTAACTAAGTAGAGAAGTGAAACACTTGTGGGCCTCAATTGGACATACACAGTCCTGAATGATAGACTACTCAGGATACAACTAAGGTTCCATTAAGTAATTAATTTTTTTTTTAATTAGTAAATTAGATGTTTAAATTAGGTTACAAATTTTGATCACTTTTGGTGAATTTTCGGGCTGTTTCTGTGCTATATTATCCCCAAAACGAAGGTAGAAACTTGGAATTAACTTGATTTTATTATCCTTTAAATGCTCTTCTTTTAATCACACATTGGTATCACTTATATACAGGTATTAGCCTAATAAAGCCATTAATGTATTAATTATGACCACGTCTCTTCAACCAAAATTGTGCATTTGGTTGGGACCTGTATGGAGTTCACATGAGTTTAGAGACCTTTTATGGGTAAGTCAGTCACACAAGAAAGGTTTTTATACTGTAGTATACAACTAAAGCCTGATTTAAATTTGGTTATCGGAAGATATATTCATTAAACCATACACTTGCATTGGGTTCAAGACCTTGAATACCATCATGTGCAATAACAACCGCCGATCGTGTGTATTTTTGAGTTTTTAGTATGAAGTTTGTAAATGTCAACAGGTTTTAAGTAGCTATGGGAAACAAATTTCACTTAGTATACGTAAGAAATGGCCCCTTGTTCACTGTTAAGTTAACTATATGTTTGTCATCTTTGCTCAAAATGGGAAATACAGGGCGACTATTATATATGCCTATTGACCCTTTAATATACATGGATCACCCTGTATAATATAATGGATCAACACCCCGGTATACTTAATATTTGATCATAATTTGGACAGAAAACCCATATCCTATGTATTTTTCGCTTGAAGAATCAGAATAGTACTTGAATAAAAGAAGTTAATTTCAAAAAATGACCTTTTTTTGTCAAAAATTAATTGAATTTGACCACCCTGTATGTTCAAAACAGAACAACATTAGATATCTCCCTTTATTATTTTTTGAGGGCCTTTGTCATAATCTTTCACAATCCACATCTGTTTTGACCGGCCAACATTTTTAGAGCAAAGAAAAAAATTGACCAAGTATAATTAAAATGACAAAATATGTAATTTTCTTATTTTACAACACCCATAGAATTTTTACCACCCTGAATATTGTCGCTCTTTTGGCCAGATCTGACATCCTTGTAGTATAAGCTTTCCAAAAATGTATACGTAATATGCTTCCATGTAAGGAATAAAAGTTTTGTTGAGAGTCATACATATTGGTGCCTTTTTGTCATTTTGCACCGTTAACATTTTTTTTGTACCCAGTTCATGGACATATGTCAATGCATATAGTAATATTCCCAAAACATTATAAATATAATCATAAACAATATAATACTATAATTAAATAGAATATAGTCCTTTACGCCTGTTGCATGCGGCATTTTTGACAACCATCCATGTTAATGTATAATATAATATTCCAAATAACCTAATAATAAAATAATATAGTACATACGTCCTGTGGCATTGCGGCATCTGGGCCCAATCCTAACCTTGTATGCATATAGGTAATATGCCAAAACATAATAAAGATAATATAATGTAATATAATAATAGTCCTTAGGATAGGATTTGGCCCAGATGCCGCAAAGCCACCAGACAGATATGTACTGTATTATTATTATTTATTAATATTATTAATATTATGTTCTTCGGAATTTACATATAATACATTAATGTGGATAGGCTTGCCACATTTGCCCGCAATGCCACAGGCCTGTAGAGGACTCATTATTATATTACCTTATATTTTATTTCTTTATCATGTTTTTGGGATATTACCTATATGCATTACAAGGCGAGGTTTGGGCCAGATGCCTGAAAGCCACAGTTAATATGTAACTGTATTATTTTTTTATATATATGTTATTCGGAATATTACTATACATTCACATGGATAGGCTTGCCACATTTGCCGCAATGCCACAGGCCTAAGGACTATTATTTATTACAATTATTATTATATTATCTTTATTATGTTTTTGGGAATATTACCTATATGCATTTACAGGCTAGGTTGGGGCCCAGAATGCCGCATGCCACAGACAGAAAGGTATTATATTATTATTATTATTATTAATATCATTATTATTAAATTATGTTATTTGGAATATTAACCTATATACATTAATATGGATAGGCTTGCCACGTTTGCCGCATGCCACAGGCGTAAAGGACTATAGTATATACATAATTATTATTATCTTTATTGTTTTGCATATTTCCTATATGCAGTTACAAGGATATGTTTGGGTCTGATGCCGCAATGCCACAGACAGATATGTATATTAATTAATAGTATATTATTTGGAATATTACATATATACATTACAGGGATAGGCTTGTCACATTCGCATGCACAGGCCGTAAAAGGCCTATTATTATCTACATTATTATTAATATATCTTTATTATGTTTTGAAATATTACCTATAGGCATTTACAAGGTATAGGATTGGGCCCCGATGCCGCAAGCCACAGACAGATATGTTACTAATGATTATTTATTATATTATTACTATTAATATTGTTATTTGGAATATTAACCTATATAATCAACTGGATAGGCTTGCCACATTTGCCGCAATGTCACAAGCCGTAAAGGACTATTATTATATCACATTATTTTATTATTATCTTAGGTTATTTTTTGGGAATATTACCTATATGCATTTTATAAGGAGTAGGTTGGGCCCAGATGCCGCAATATGCCACAGCAGATATGTACTATAGTTATTATTATGATTATAATATAAATATTCAATCATATTTAATTTGGAATATTACATATATACAGTTAACATGGATAGGCTTGTCACATATTTGCCTATTATGCATTCCAAGGATAGGTTGGGTCCCAGATTGCCCGCAATGGCCACAGACAGATATGTCCTATATTATTATTATTAATATTATTAATATTATTTATTTGGAATGTTACATATATACATTAACATGGATAGGTGTTTGCACCCTTTGCCGCAATGCCACAGCCGTAAAAGGACATTAATTTAATTACATTCTTATTTTATTATCTTGTTATGTTTTAATTAATACATTTATTACCTTAACATGGATAGGCTTGTCAATATTTTCCTATTGCATTTACAAGGATAGGTGTGGAACCCAGATTTCCGCCATGCCACAGACAGATATGTACTATATTATTATTATTGAAATTATTATTAATATTATATTATTTTGGCAATATTTTAGCATTTATACATTAACATGGATCGGCTTGTCACATATGCCGCAAATTGTCCGCAATGCCACGGCCGTAAAGACTAATATTATATTACACATTATTATATTGTTATCTTTATTATGTTTTGTGATATATTACCTATCGCATTTAAAGGATGGGATTGGGCCCAGATGCCGCCATGCCACAGACAGATTATGTCTATATTATTAATTATTATTAGTAATATTAATATTGTTATTTGGAGTATTACGTATATGACATTACATGGATAGGCTTGCCACTTTTGCCGCAATGCCACAGGCGGTAAAGGACTAGTATTATATTACATTATTATTATTATTAGCTTTATTATGTTGTGGAATATTACCTATATGCATTTACAGGCTAGGTTTGGCCCAGATGCCCAATTCCACAGACAATATATATTATATTCTGTTAATTAATAGCATTTATTATTATTATGTTATTTAATATTACCTATATACATTAATATGGATAGGCTTGCCACGTCTGCCGCAATGCCACAGGCGTAAAGGACTATTATTTATATTACAGTATTATTATAAGTTTAAAAAAAAAAAAAAAAAAAAAAACAATTTTACCCCAATGCAGAAATGGTTCATTCCACACTGTTTAACCTGGTATTTGTGCAGTTGTCGGCCTTCACGATGACCAGTAACAGGAATTCCTATTGTGTATTATAGCAAGGTAGCTCTGCTATTATTCCTGCAACGGCTTTCATTCAAAGCCATGTGAGCAATCACAACGCTATCCGTCATCGGAGGAGTAGGAGCTTATTTTTTACCTCGGACGGAAATTTTTTTTTTTTTTCGGGTAATTTTTTATCAACGCATTCTGACAGCGTAGGAGCAAGTCGGCAGTGAGGTTTGGTTTGACAGAAATATTTTTTCAAATCTTGTTCGTTGCACTTGCTTTATATTTTACGCGTATAACTCATTCAGTTTAGTGTTGTCATCGTCAAATCCGGAATAATAACGACGTGTTGGAGCCATGAGTGAGGCTTAGTTGGAGATGTTCTCAAGTTGTTCAATTGTTGGAAAATCAACGATCGAAGCAATAACTATATCAGGCATCCGTTTATGTACAAATGGGAACATGGTTTTGATCTATTGTAGACAAAATTCTTTACAGATTAATTTATTGGGAGATCTTGTCGAAATTAGTTCAACTGGTTCCCATTTGGCAATATATTATCTAGTTTTGTCCTTTCAATATGCTGTTACCGAATCAGAAATCAAGCGAGAGACGCAGTTTTCAGCTTATGCGGGAAATATTTCACCGGCAGGTCTGCGTGTAAGAAAAAAAATCCCCAATCTGAACTGATTGGAGCTTTGGTTTGGTGGTCATGAACTTCAATTCCGAGGTCCGTTGGATGTCATATGTGGTTAGCATACGTTGAATTAATTGTGGACGTCTTACTGACGGTTTCGCCATAGACAGAACTCCAAGACCCTCGGGTAGAAACTCGCCGGGATTCCTTATTCAACATGGTTAAAATCAAATCATTAGTAAATGGACACGATTTTTTTTTTTTTCTATATCCGTGTTCGTGACGTGGTTGTGGTCATCACGTGAGATTTTCATACGCGGACGGAATCCAGTTTAGGCAAGTAGAAACATTGTTTGTGCCTCATCGGAACTATCATTCCTGTTGAGAAATTGTTGTGAAAGTAATTGTCAGTCCAGTGAGTGGAGTGTTGTGCAGGGTATTTCGCAAACATAGGAGAAGTACTGATGTTGTTCTCGAGACGAGACTTTAATTTTGTTAAAGTTTTGTCATGAATTACCTTTTTGTCAACGTCATGATTGTGTGGACCTTTTGAACCCCTCTTAACACTTACTGACAAATCTCAGTTTGTATTGGTATTATGTTTGCGCTCAAGTTGGATCAATCCCCTTGGCTTCAATTACCCACTTCACGTTTCGTTGTCAAAATCCTATGTATAATCATAGGTATGTATTGGATTTATTTTCATTGCATGTCTTTTTAAAAAAAACAGGAACTAAACACTGTCATTCCGCTTAAGATTGTAGGGCCACTGTTTTTTAACTTTGGTTTTTTAACCTGGGTGTGCAGGCATTGCGGTTTAAAATTACCTATATCATGCAGAATTTAAATTCATGTGGTTTTTGTTGGTTATTTCTTTCCAATCGGTTTGTTGGGGGAAATTCCGTTATTTTAATTTTCAAATCGGTTTGATTAAATTTATGTGCTTATTTATTTTTTATTATTATTCTGTTATGTAGGTTTTATGGCATAATTTCAATTGTTTCGGCCCATTCCTTGTTTTGTTTTAATCGGATTCTAAATTCTGCATTAATGTGTAAAGATCTTGTTGCGTATACACATATTGTGTTGTTTTTGTTATTTTATGGCTCGTTCGCAATAAGGCAAATGAGCCATTCGTGTGAATATCCTGTCCTCGGGTACGTAATTCGTAAATTCCTACTAGAATGTTTTTCAGGTTCTATTTCGTAGGAATTCTGTTCTGGCTGTTTTTTAACACTTACTAGGAATTCATTCCTCTATGCTCAGTCCTACAAATTGTTTTTATAGCCATATTAAAATAAACAGGTTCCGCTGTGTGTGCCGCTTGGCCGTCAAGGCTAATGGGGGCGTAGGCTAGGAAATACGGGCAATGGATTAACCAATTCCGTTTAATAAAAAGCTGGATGGACTCATAGCAGATGAATGGCACTTGCGAAAGGCTGCTTAAAAGTTGAAGCAAATGATGGGGAGTACATGTACCACGGTGTATCGTCAGTTCCACCCAGTTTTCATTATATGGTGAATTATCCCCCTTCACAGGCTCTCTAAATAAAAATTACATATGGAATTTGGAGGGAAAATAAACCTTGTTTGGCATCATCGGTTGTTTCCATTCAAGTCATGGTCCAAAATGTAACTTCGCAATGGTAATCTTTCTCAAAGCTGCGATATTTAAATTTGTCTCCATTTTGAAAAATAATTGTTCCTCTCTTGGACCTACATCGTCCGTTAGCTCTTTTGGTTAACGCTAAACTTTTTGTTAGTTTTCAATGCATTGTGTGTTTTTTAATGTTTGTAAGAGACCTGACCAATATTGTAGGTCAATTAAAACCGTTTACTACGTATTCCTCGGTGTGTTGTTGTCGCCATTGGTTGTTATCGGCGAGAGCAATATAGGTTGTGAACGTGGACCTTTGCGGGGATTGTGTCGCAATTGATGCGATCAATTCTTTGCCGTTTAGGGGACCGTCTGGCCAGTTATTTCAAATTAAGTTTTGTCGAGGGGGTTCTTATTAAATCGCATTGTTTTTATTTCGGTCACCTCAATACAGATTTTTGTTAATGTTTTTTTTATTCGGCCTTATGTTTCGGCCATTTTCCGATATTCTGCTCGTAATTTTTTTGCTTTGTTTTTATGCCCTTCAAATTTTGGTTTTTAAATTTGTAACCGTGTCTTTTGTATGTATTTGGAACAGGTGCGGGTCCCTGCATGATTTGCATGGAAAGCATGGTTAATTGTTTGTTTTTCTTTTACATGTACTTTACGTGGGAGGCAAACAGGATTGTAATGTTTCAATCGGTTGTCTTACTTTTTCCATTTATACATTATGATTCGTATTCATCAGTTACGGATCACAACATTCTTCCGTGGGCATTTCAATGGTTGGTTCAACCTTTATGCTTTTGGGGAAGTTTGTTTTAAATAAAAAAAAAAAATGGTGGGGTTTAAAGGGGGGTTCCTTTGCAATTTCCTTTTAAGTACCGTCAGTGATCCACACGTGAGAGTGAATTGTATTTGGTAATTGCATGAATGCTGAGGAAGGTTATGCTGTGGGCTCTCATATTTCAGACTGGAAAATCAAAAACAGGGTTGGAAGTGCAGTGCGCATTGTATGAATTGTATTCCATTACGTGTTATAGTATGTGTCCCGTGCGTCAGCCATATTAAGATAATTTGTTTCGCACATGGTCCTATCACCTGCAAGTTGTATTACCAATACATTAATTTATTTAATAGAAAGATTGTTGATTTTATGATTAGCGCATCACTTGTGGGCCTAGATAAATTGCTATTTCCCAAACGGGAGTGTCCTTGTGATGGATGACTCTTTAGTGAAACTCTTTAGTGTGAATAAAAAATTTATTGGACATGAGATGCGCACACCTAGTGGAGATTAGCATGTTACGCAGAGGTCCGCGAATACGTTGGATTGTTACGCATCAAGAGTCCAAGGGGCGTTGTCCATGCAGCCCATGCGGTCGCCTCGTTTGTGTTCGTCTATGTCCAACAATTTAAAAAAAATGGCTTAGTAGGATTATATGTATGGACAGGAGGTACGTTACACCTAATGTATGTTCATTAAGCTATGCGGGTGTCGGCGCTGACTTTTCCAATCACACACGTTGAGGAGACGGGGTACGGTTCCTCCTGGATCAGCCGGCACGCTCGTGATGTGTTTGTCCAAACAAATTATTAATCAGGCTGTATTAGAAACTGCCTTTCTAAAAACTTTGTACGTGTATTAGTCCGATTGGCACGATATAGTGAACATCAGGTTTGTATCAGGGAATCTGATTATGGTATCTTACATGGAAGTACACAAGATATTTGTAGTCGTTGTAAAAGCATTTACGGTTGTATTTCTTTTCAAGAATTTTCCGAAAGGAATGCGTTTGCTTACAGGTATCTTAATTGGAAGTACACAGGTTATTTTTAGTAGTTATAATTCAGCTTTACATCTATTTCTTTTCAGGGAACTTTCGCGGACAGAGAAGGAAGCGTGCTTACAGGTATCTACTTGGAAAAGTACACAAGAAGTCATAGTAATTTAAACACTTCGGCATCCATATATTTCTTTCAGGCATTTTTCTCATGGAAAAGGTGTTGGTTTTGCAGTAATTTTAGATATTTAACTTGCATTTTTTTCGGAACCGTTTTTTTCGCAGGATAAGGACATGCTTGCTACTGCTATCTTGCGTGGAAGTACACCTGTGATTTAAAGAATTTACACTTTCAACATCTATATATGCTGTTCAGGTTTTCTCGCAGAAGGAAATTTATTAGTATTTATGGCATTTTACATCTTTTCAAATTTCAAGGTCTTATTCTCGGAAACAAAAAACGTACACACGCTAGTTATTTCTAAGGCCTTTCATGACATTTCATTTCGGAACTTTTCTCGGAAGACGTGTTTGTATACGGCTTGGGAGTGCACAATGTATTTTCAGTATTTTATCGTGTATAACGTCTATTTCTTTTCAGGAACTTTCTCGGAAAGATATGGCTTGCTACTGGTATCTTTACTGGGAGGACATTTAGGACATTCAACATCTCATCTGTAATTGTATTTTTTTCAGGTTTTCTGGGAAGGAAAATTATATTTTAGATAACTTAAACATTGATTTGTTTCCGTTCAAGACTATTCTCGAAAAAGATGGTGTTGCGTTAAAGTATCTTACATGAAAGTGCACAATGGTTATTTTTAGTATTTAAGGCACTTACACGTCTAGTTCTAGGAAACTTGTCTCGGAAGATGTGTTTGCTTTCGGGTATCTTATTGGAAGTACATGTACTTATGTACAACAAGTTTTATTGGGAGTAGTTAAGAACTTTCAAATCTATATATTTCTTTTAAGAAAACTTTTCTTGGGAAAAAATGCTTGTTACAAGATATTCTTACGTGTTATGTGTTACCAACACGTGGGTAGTTTTGTAGCACTTAATTATAATGGTTTATTTTCAGGAACTTTCTTGGAGTACATGCTTGCTTACAGGTATTTTACCTGGTAGTACACAAGGGTATTACTTGTATTAGTAAATATATAGTATGTATAATGTGTATTTATGAACGAGTATAATATGTTATAATAAATGAACTTTTCTTGGGAAAATGCTTTGCTACAAGTATTTTACTTGGGAGCACACATGGGTAATTTTGTAGCATTTAATGTTTACTGTTTTATTTTCAGGAATTTTTTGGAAGACATGCTTGCTTACAGGTATTTTACCTGGTAGTACCAAGGGTAAACTTGCGATAGTAAATATATAGATAGTATATATTTGTTGTATGAAATACTATATATGTATAGTAAAGAATTTTTTAGGAAAATGCTGCTTACAAGTATTTTACTGGGAGCACAACATGGGTTAATTTCTGTAGCATTTAAATGTATATCGGTTATTTTCCAGGAAATTTCTTGGAAAGACATGCTGCTTACAGGTACTTACCTGGGTAGTACACAGGGTAATACTGCATAGTAAATATAGTATAGTATTATATTTGTATTTGATGGAAAGTGACTATATTTGTATAGTAAAGAACTTTTCTTGGGAAAATGCTTGTTACCAAGTATTTGACTGGTTTTGAGCACCACATGGGTAATTTTGTAGCATTTAAATGTATACGTTTATTTTCAGGGAACTTTATTGGAAGAACATGCTTGCTACCGGTATTTTACATGGTAGATACAAGGGTATACTTAGCTATAGTAATATAAAGCCATTTAAACGTAATATTTGTTATCCATAAAAGAAATGTCATGTTGCTTACAGGGGTCTAAACTTGGAAAATAATCTAGAGTATTTTTCTTAGTCTATTTTCTTGCAGGATGGTAATCAATTGGTTGAATAGCATTAGTAATTGCCAATTTGGGTCGTTCTCTCTTTATTTGTAATTTTCTTGTGTTATGTATGGCAAGCTTGATTGTATGCATTGTCGCCACTCTAGAATTATTCAGGTGTTTTGGTTTTCTAGATGTAAGGGTTAACAACACGTTTATATCACACTATGAGCTAGTAATCTCAGTTCCTTGGCACAGTTCAGTGCCTTCCATACACCAGGTATTTAAAAAATACACCCCCTGGTTTTTGGTATGATATATGATACAGATCAACAAGGTCAGTTCATAGCAAAAGTATGTACAAGTTTACAACCCTCTGGAACTGTTATCCTGGTGTATGAGCAGATGGTAACTCATTAATGTCAGCTTTCTTGGGGAGGAAAGAGTATCCAAACACTCGGTTTGAATGGGGGAACAATAATTGAAGAGTTCTTTGTGGCATAGAGGTTAGGGTTTAGGGTAATTTAAACTGGTGTTAGTCAGTTCACCTGCCAAGCAATTCGGATAGGTAGTCTGTTTTTTTTGCCTAGTTCTTTCGGGTGAGCTGGCTATAGGCTATAGAAAGCATTATGCACTGATTTTAAATGTTTACACAAATTTTGTAGTGAGTAGGCAATGACTAGGTGGTTAAACTTCTCATTTTTTCAATCCAAAAATAATGAGCTGTTTTGTTTTGGTGACATTCACTCGTGCCAGCACGGGCACAATTGTATTTTATGTACCCCTCCTTTTATCCGGGGGGGGGGGGGGGGGGTTAGTTTCAAGTTCCTTCAGAAACTTGTTTGGCAGGTTCGGTTTAGTAACTACTCGCTAAGACTTTAATTATATAATAATTAATTATACAGTGTATTGATAATTATTTTCAGCCAATTATTATTTCAGGTACTTTACCTGAACCATCAAAATTGTTACAGGTACTTAAACAAAAACTAGTAAGTTGTGATATTAAAATTCTAATTTGTCATGTGCACTTCTATAAGTAGTTTACTTAGGAAGTCCAACAAAGATGTAGGGGAACTTACCTCATGCTATATATTTACATGCTAATGTTTATTCAAATTATCTCGTAATACACTTCATTTGTAAAGGTTGCAACTTCTACAGGTATGTTATTTGAGAAGTCAGCAGTGATCTAGAGGTACTTTATTTCAGCTTTATTCATATCATTCGTAAGGCAAGGTTAGGCCACTGTATAGGTTCCGTCTCATGTAGTTTACTTGGGAAGGAAGTAGGCAAGTGGTATTTTACCAGGTCAATTGAGGGTGATCCAAAAGGGGATTACAACAAATGACAAATTACCATTATGTATAATTACATGGTTTATAAGCGGTGGTATTTTCCAAGTAAATTAAGGGTAATCCAAAAGGGGATTACAACAAGTGAAAGTCCCAATAGGTATAATTACATGGAATTACAAATGTGTAATTAAGTGGCAAGACCTTTATTCTCTGTAATGTTTGAACACTATAATGGTAACAAGTGGGATAAATGGTCCTAACAGATGTACGCTCCTGACAGTACGCTCAGATAAAATTTTGTGTTCGTGCTCTTTCATTTCTGTCTGGGGGTAATAATAATGTTTAGAAGCTAGTCTGGAAATAACAATTTTACCCCATGCAGAAATGGATCATTCCACCACGGTAAACCTGGTTTTTTTGTTGTATGCAGTTGTTATGCTGCCCGGCGGACCAGTCACAGTGATATTTCTATTGTGTATTATTAGCCAATGAGCTCTGCTATTATTCCTTAGCAACGGCATTCAAGCCATTGGTTAGCTAATCACAAAAGCTATTGTCATCGGAGGAGTAGGAGCTTGTTTTTACATCGGAAGGAAAATTTTTTTACCCCACCTCAGCACCCTTTTGTTTTATTTTTGTGTATTTATATTGGTTGTGTATGTAAGAATAGTTTTTTGGTTGGTGGGTGTACATGAATTCATGGTATGGAACTTTGCTTTATTTCATGTTTAACAGTGGGTGGGACCGTTGTTAAAAGTTATAGTAATTGTGGATATTAGTTATTTGAATCTAATTAAATAGGTTGCCAGTTTGGCAGGTTCTGTTTATGAAAACCTAATCGCTAAGGCACTTTAATTATATAATAATTAATTCTACAGTGTATGATAATTATTTCGCCAATTATTATAGGTACTTACCTTGGAACCATCAAAATTTTACCGGTACTTTAACCAAAACTAGCTAGTTCTTGTATTAAAAAAATTTTTTTTTTTCTAAATTTGGTCAATCATGGGAACTTCTACAAGTAGTTATCGACTTAGGAAGTCAAACCAAAGATGTAGGGGAAATTACCTCATGTTATTTTAAATGCAATGTTTAATCAAATTTTCGCTATACACTTCATTGTACAAAGGTGCAATTCTACAGGTATTTTATTTGAGACAGTCAGCAGTGATCTAGAGGTACTTTATTTCAGCTTTATTCTATAATTCGTAAGGCAAGGTTAGGCCACTGTATAGGGCATTCTCATGTAGTTTACTGGGAAGTAGGCAAGTGGTTTATTTTACCAGGTCCCAATTTGGAGGGTGATCCAAAAGGGGATTAACAAATGAAATTACCATTAGTATAATTACATGGTTTTATAAGCGGTATTTTCCAAGTCAATTAAGGGTAATCCAAAAAGGGATTACAAACAAATGAATATTTACCAATAGGTATAATGACATGGGAATACAAATGTGTACATTTAAGTTGGCAAACCTTTATTCTCTGTATTGTTTGAACACTATAATGGTTAACCACGTGGTAATAAATGGTCCTACTCCGGACAGATACGCTCAGCTAAATTTTGTTGTTCGTGCTCTTCATTCTGTGATGGCGGTATATTATCTTTATTGTTTTGGATATTCCATATGCATTTACAAGGATAGGTTTTGGGTCCAGATGCCGCAATGCCACAGGGACAGATACTGTACATTAAATTAAATATTATATTTATTGGAATATTACATATATAAATTAACATGGATAGGCTTGTCAATATGCCGCAATGCCTACAGGCCGTTAACGGACCGCATCCTATTATTTACATTATTATTATTATTATTTTATTAGTTTTGGAATATTACCTATATGCATTTACCAAGGATAGGATTGGGCCCAGATGCCGGAATGCCACAGACAGATATATACTATAATTATTGAGTATTATTATTATTAATATTTATTGTTATTTGGATTTACTATTATACATCAACATGGATAGGCTTGAACACATTTGCGCAATGCCACAGGCCTTGAAAGGACTATTATTATATTACATGATTATATTTATTATCTGTGATTATGTTTTGGATATACCTATATGCATTTATAAGGATAGTTTGGGCCCAGATGCCGCAATTGCCCAACAGGGGCTCCCAAGAATATTGACTAATTATATTATTATTTAATAAGATTATATCATATTATTGGATATACATATATACATTAACATGGATAGGCTTTGTACACAAGATTTCCTATATGCATTAACAAGGAAAGGTTTGGGAACAGATGCCGCAATGCCACAGACAGATATTGTAATATTATTATATTGTTAATATGTTATTATATTATATTATTTGGAATGTTCATTATAATGAACAGTGGATAGGCTTGCCACATTGGCCGCAATGCCACAGGCCGTAGAGGACTATTATTATATTACATTATATTATTAGTATCTTGATTATGTTTATTATTTACCATTTATACATTAAACAGGAAGGCTTTGTCACATATTACTTATATGCATTTAAAAGGAATAGGTTTGACCCAGATGCCGCAATGCAAAGACAGATATGATCTATTTCTATTATTTAATATTATATTATTTGAGCAAACTTTGATTACTATATACATAACATGGATAGCTTGTTCACATATGGCCGCAATGCACAGGCGTCGTAAAGGACTATTTATTATATTACTATTATATTGTTACTTTATTATGTTTTGGAATATTACCCCTATATGCATTATGTACAAGGATAGGATGTGCCCAGATGCCGCAATGCCAAAGACAGGTATGTACTATATTATTATTATTATTAATATTAATATTGTTATTTGGGATATTACGTAATATACATTATCATGGATAGGCTTGCCACAGTTGCCGCAATGCCACAGGCCCGTAAAGGAAATATTATTATATTACAATATTATTATTTATTATCTTTATTTGTTTTGGAATATGACTATAGCATTTACAAGGCTTAGGTTTGGGGCCCAGATGCCGCAATGCCACAGACAGATATGTATGATATTATTATTATTAATTATTCATATCATTATTAATTTATGTTATTTGGAATATTACCTATATATTTATATGGATAGGCTTTGCCACGTTTGCAGCAAGTCCACAGGCCGTAAAGGACTATTATTATATTACATTATTATTATTATTATCTTTATGGTTTTGGAATATTGTCCTCTATGCCACTTACAAGGATTAGGTTTGGGTCCAGATGCCGCAATTGCCACAGACAGATAGTATATTAATAATATTATATTATTTGGAAATCTTACATATATTAAATTAACATGTGATAGGCTTGTAACATATTATGCCGCAAGCCACGGCCGTAAAGGACTATATTTATTGACATTATTATTATTATTATCTTTATTATGTGTTTGGAATATTACCTATATGCATTTACACGGACAGGATTGGGCCCAGATGCAGCAATTGTCGCAAACAGATATGTACTATATTATTATTATTATTATCAATATGAAATTATTGGTATTTGGAATATTACGTACATACATCATGCGTGGATAGGCTGGCACATTTGCCGGAATGCCACAGGCCGTAAAGGACTATTATTATATTACATTATTTATGTTATTATCTTTATTATGTTTTGGAATAGTACCTATATCATTTATAAGGATAGGTTTGGGCGCAGATGTCGCAATGCCACAGACAGATATGTAATTATATTAGTATGATTATATTAATATTATTGATATGTATATTATTTGGAATATTACATATTTACATTAAACATGGATAGGCTTGTCACATATGCCGAAATGCCACAGGCCGTAAGGCTATTCATTATATTACATTATTATCTAATCTTTATTAGTTTTGGATATTACCTAGATGCATTACACAAGGGTAGGATTGGGTCCAGATGCCGCAAAGCCACAGACAGAATGTACTGTATTATTATTATTATAATATGATTAATATTAGGTTATTCGGAAATTAATTAAAACATTAACATGGATAGGCTTGCAACATTGCCCGCAATGCCGACAGGCCTTAAAGGACTATTATTATATTACATTATTATTATTTGATCTTTATAATGTTTGGAATATAACCGAGATGCATTACAAGGGCGAGGTTTGGAGCCCAGAGGACGCAATGCGACACAGATATGGTACTATATATTATTATTAGTATTATATATTAATATTATTTAATATAATATTATTGGAATATGTACAGATATACATTAACATGGATAGGATTGTCACATATTTCCCTATATGCATTACAAGGATAGGTTTGGGCCCAGATGGCGCAAAATGACACAGACGGATATTTGTACTATTATATTATTATTATTAATATTATTATATTATTTATTTGGAATTATGACATATATACATTAACATGGATAAGCTTGTAAAATATGCCGCCAATGCCACAGGCCGTGAAAGGGGACTATTATTATATGTACATTCTTATTATTATATTTATTATGTTTTGGAAATGACCTATATGCATTACAAGGATTAGGATGGGCCTCCCCCCCCAGATGCCGCAATTTGCCACAGACAGATATGTACTTATTATTATATTTTATATTAATACTGTTATTTGGAGGTAGTACGTATATACATTAACGTGGATAGGCTTGCCACATTGGCCGCAATGCCACAGGCCGGAAAGGACTATTATTATTACATTGAGTATTATCTTTATTATGTTTTGGAATATTACCCTATATGATTTACAAGGAAGGATTGGGCCCAGATGCCGCAATGCCACCGACAGATATGTAATATTTTATTATATTATTAATATAATATTGGTTATTTGGAACATTACGTATATACATTGACATGGATAGGCTTGTCACATATGCCGCAATGCCACAGGCCGTAAAGGACT
>JAMKCH010032577.1:0-15924 GCA_023653785.1 Ophioderma brevispina
GTTACTATACTTACGACGTTATTTAACCCATTTTATAGGTAAAACAATTTTCATAGTTCGTATTCTTACATTAAAAACGAGTAAGTTACAAAAGAACGTAATGTAACGGAAAATATAATAATGGTCAGCATATAAATACTACCTTTTTTCAAAATGTGTAGTATTATTTTGTAGCCACTGTTTATTTACATTTTTCTGCTTCCAAATTGTAATTTTATGTTAGATATAGGTAATAAAGCGTGAAGATTATTGAATAATTGGGGTTTACCGTCATTTGAAAGGTAAAGTCTGGTAAAATTAGGAACATTTTTAACAGTGCAGCTACTCTTAACTTGCACCCTTTGTGGCAAATGCCATAAAATAAAATTATAGCAAGCTTGGGGTCAAATTGTGACTTAATACTAGCGGGACCGCAAATGCGATATTGCCATAAAGTGCATGAAAATAAATTGTAACAGAGTACTGCACCCTAAATCATCTAACCCTAACCTCAGACCCTGACCCTAATCCTAATTCTAACCAGGCGGGTGAAACTGTGTACAAAATGCCCATAGACGATTCGATATCGATTTTTGATGAGTCACTTAAAGGCATTATCAGCGATTTGCTAAATCATAAAATCAAAAAAATCATCAAAAATTAGATTTTTACATGTCTGTAACCAGTACGGGTACCCTAACATACCCTGCAAATGATAAGACCAGAAGCAACCTAGTAAGCACAAAATCGGACATTTTATTCATTACTGTCCGAACGGACACTTACTACACACATAATTGAATGGAGAGTTATATCTTTGAAGACCGCCATTTTCTTCCTTTTCTGGCAATTCTTCACTTGGAAAAAGAACTTACAAGAATTATACAGACTTATCCGTCAATTTTATGCATTTCCTGCAAATTTCAAATATTTTGACTCTCACGGGTGAATCACTGATAGTGTCTTTAAAGGTGCGTGTTCCGATCGACTTTGGGAGTTGGGACCCTGTGATTTACCCGGAAGGAGTATTGATTTTGATATCAGATGAAAGGCCGTACTTTTCTCATTGTCGTCCTGAAATTTGAGCCCTCAAATCCATTTCATTCCCAAGATATAAACAAAAAAACGCCGTTTAGTGGTTAACCATCAATATTAGCACAGTATTGAATAGGGCTTTGCAACATGCATTATTGTGTCTACCACCAAAACCGCAAGTTTGTTTCCCACAGTACTTGATGGTGTGTATGTGCAAGTGCCAGGCTCTCATATCAAGTAGAGAACACAATACACATAAATCGGAACAAGCACCTTTGATAGCTTCCTAATTTATGCAGTATGACATATTACCGGAATGACGTAGCGGCACAGCGCCACATACAACCGGCGATCCCCGAGTCACACATTTCATGTAGTATGCCTCCACTTCGTTGATCGAGTGTCCTATCCTGATTTATTTAGGATCCCACTTCTAAAAACTAAACCCTCTAAAGATTCCATGGCTTAAAATGTAGCCAATACAAGCATGGTTGTTATTTGGTAGTGTGATATAGACATGAAAAATTCACTAAATATGTTCAGATGATGGTGGCCACTGGCCAACCTTTTTCAAAGGTTTCAATAAAATTTGGCAACATATCAGTCCAGCAAAACAGCAAAACATCTTTCAAGGTTTT
Organism: Ophioderma brevispina; assembly: GCA_023653785.1. Lineage (NCBI taxonomy): Eukaryota > Metazoa > Echinodermata > Ophiuroidea > Amphilepidida > Ophiodermatidae > Ophioderma > Ophioderma brevispina. The sequence continues at coordinate 1,653 of JAMKCH010032577.1, forward strand.
GTTACACCCTCCTACATGTCCTAAATTTGCCAAAGGTCCATGGTTCAAAAGAAAATGTAATAAACTATCAAAAAAAGGCACAATTTGAAGAAAATAAGACAGGTGTCTCTTTTCTTTATTAATAATAACCCTGTAATGGAAGGGTATTATCCAGTGGTTCTCCAATTAATTTTTAAAGTGACAGGAGGAGATTTTTTTAGGATACAAATTTCTCTCAAATTTCACTTATCGGTTGTAGACCACCTACCGAGAATGTTTCGAAGGTTTATTGGACAAACAGGTGCAAAAGAAAACTGCAAACCTTGTTTTGAACTTGCCTGCTATCGTACGTTCCCCATAGGAAACCAATGCTTTGACTTTCTGGCGTGCACAACCGAAACTACCTAAATCTCATCTTATTACATTAAACAAAAAAAAAAAATGGCGAGTATTCGATTATTCACTTCAGGTGTGATCTAATATTGGTAAGCATCCAACTATGTAAAAAAAACAAGGGTCGAGAAAAAATTGGGCTTCTTCTGGAAAATCTCATCATGTCCTCTTTAATTGGGGCCAATATCATTCAGAGATAGTGAAGGACCGTAGGCCTGGCTGCTAAGCGACGTGCAGGGTCGATACCTGTGTGGCTCACAGACGCTCTCGGGTACAGGGATTTTTAATTTTGTACACAGATTGGTATTGATTACAAGGGGTTGTTGCTTGTCTTGAGCATGTTGGACTCCCTTGTCATTGAGCAATGTTACTGTGATGCCAATGTTGTTGTTTCAATAAATTGTTTAGGCCGAAACCCTAGTGTAGATTTCAAAATAGAATATAGGGGTTCTTAGAGAATCAGAAACTTTTGACCCTGTGTTATGTTTTTCCCCCTTTTTTCTAGCTTTTCATTTTTTTGCATAGGTTGCAGACTGCACAATTACTCAATTGTGACCGATTTTTGCCCACGGGGCCACCTATGAGAACCCCTGGTATAATCCCTTCTCATTTTTGAAGCAAACATGAAAAAGTGATCCATTCATAAATTTTATTTCAATTGCCACATATAAAGAAAAAACAGATAAGACAAAATGTGAAAAGGTTAATGCAAAAACAAGGAATGTCCTATAGTCCAGGCTACAGACTCGTTGGCGGATTCACAAAAGTGGGTTAACTATAACCCAGTGTTAATTTTTACCCTGGGTTAAATATCGCATAGAGAATAACATGAATTTAACCCATGATAGTGGGTTAAACCTGTTTAACACCTGCGTTAAGTTAAACCGCTTTTGTGAAATACCGGCATTGATAACTAATCTCAACCTTGTTTTAATAGGTATATAGTGTTTTTCAACGGTTTATGGACCCAGGTTTTATTTGCTGTTCTAATCAATGGATGACAGTGAGAAATCTTGGGCATTTTTGTAGACACGCAAAAAAAAATCAATGGCCACCAAAACACAACACATTCATAATATGTTGTTCATTCAAAAGTTGTAATTTTCAGGCCTGTCTTCAGGGGACTGGACTTTTAGAGGAGAGTGAGAGCGAGAGCTCCCCTAAAGCTCTCCTTAAACACTTTTAGGAGAGTGATTTTTATTTATTTAAAGCTCCCCTTGGGAGTCTGTTCTTTCCCTGGTTAGCAAGTGGTAAATGCCATGAACCGCTCCCCTCAAAACTCTCCACGATATGACCAGGAGAGCTTTTACCCAGCACCACCTCATTGCAAAAAGTGGCAGTACCCTGCTGTATTGTTAAAACATTCAGTGATCTATTACATATTGATTCTTATAACCACCAATCAGTAATTCAATATGCCTGCCAATACAACAAACGTGTTGGATCGTGATCTACTTTTTGATTGCACGTTTGGTAATTTGGTATCTACCCTAGTGTTTTGACAGTCAAGAAATTAATTAAAACCATAAGACATATTTTTCAAAAATGTGATTATAAATTCCTTCATTATAGCGTCCAAGATGGCTTCCAATACTCTAAAATGCCTCGAATTGATAAACGTGTCTAACCTAGTACTGCAAAGTTTGTGTAAGTCAATCAGATCAGTTTACATATCATTAGGTAATCAGAGCAATCGATACATGTAAGATTCCATCCAAGATGGGTATCCAATATGGCTGGAAATCAGGCCTGTACGCAGGGGGGGGGGGGTGCGGTCGCACCCCCCCCCCAAAAATTCCACAAAAGGGGAAAAAGCTGAATTTTTTTATAAAAAGGTCCAAAGTTTAGAGACATTTTGCCATGAAAGTCCATATTTTGGTGATAAAATGTTCAAAAAGTCCAAAAAAGGACCATTTTAGGGGGGTTAGGTCCACTTTTACCAAAAAAGGTCCACTTTTTTGAAAAAAGTCCACTTTTTCGAAGTCTCGCACCCCCCAAAAAATAAATCCTGCGTACGGCCCTGCTGGAAATGGCACTTACTAAGCGGTGAAAAATCTGATCACTAATAGTCTAGAGATATGTGTCTCCTTGGTTTTAGTAGGTTTAAGACATCCTTTGGCATCCATATTGGGATATTTGATGAATAACAACTCAAAGACACTTAAGATAGCCTTACTGGGATTTTTTGAAGTGATAATTCACCTAAAAACCATAAAAAATATATATTTAGCGTACAGCATGAATGAATTACTGGCCTTTACTGACTGACATTTGCAGCCATATTGAACGCTCATCTAGGATGCCATCTTGCAGATATCAATCACTTTGCTTATGTTATGATATCCTAACTGGTCTGAATAAGTTATAGTGACATTCACATACATTACAGCTCTTGGCTATAGTAATGAACTTTGTCATTTTGGAGCCATCTTGAATGATTTGATTGATCAAATTATTGAAAGCTATTCATAATCGTCTCAATCAACATATTGATTGCTAAAGCATAAGTATATATATACCAAGTTACCACTCTACGGTCAAAAATAGATAAATATCAGATGCTTTGTTGTATTGCCAGCCATATTTAATTTCTTAAAGAGACATGAGGAGATTTCCAGAAAGAAGCGCCCCCAATTTTTCTCTAACCTAGGTTTTTTAACATATTTGGAATGCTTACCAATGTATTAGATCACACCTGAAGTGGATAAGCCAAATACGCCGTCTTTATGTAATAAGATGATGATTTAGTAGTTTCTGTCGTGCACGACAGAAAGTCAAACCATGGGTTTCTATGGGGAACGATTACGATAGCAGGTAAGTTCAAAACAAGGTTTGCGGTTTTCTTTGCACCTGTTTGTCCAATAAACCTTCCAAACGTTCTCGGTAGGTGGTCTACAACCGATCCAGTGAAATTTGAAATTCATATCCTAAAAAAAATCTCCTCCTGTCACTTTAATTAGGTGGTTAATGAATCATATTTTAATAGACCATTTGCACGATCCCCGAAATGCATCTCGTATTGTGCCCATTTTCATCCGGGAACTTGTACCAGCCTCAAGTCGGCTAAAAACATACGGTTAAGAGCGTACACAGAAAACCAGAACACTTACACTGTTTGTGACGTAATTTTTGTAAGTGTTTCATATGAAGTTTAAAATGTGTATAAACATGTTCTATCAATCTAGATTGCGTTGAAAAACATTATATACCGTTGAAAAACATAATATAACAAGGTCACATGGTCTGTAACCTGGGCTACTACATAACCTTTCCCACATTTATGTCATTCTTTGATTTTATTTTGCTGCTTTCTTTCATTAGGGGCAATCCAGACAAATATCGATCAGGGATACAGGGCAAGTCAGATTCTAGGAAAGGTCCAGATTCCTCATTGTTACTGAATGTGAACTATCCTTCCAGTGTTTCGCCAGAAGCCGGAGGTATATTTTTCTTTCTTTTAGGCAATGCACTTTGGCTGCCAACATTTCTTTTTTTTAATTCTAGGAATATTTAATAGTTAATTGTATTCCAATTCTTATTTGATATAACATGATACCGGGTGAGTCAAAAAAAATTGACCCTGATGTGTCTGCCATTTTGAATTGTTAAGTAATATATATCTAACATATTTGGTATCATCTGAAAGCTGGGTTCATTATCTTTAATTTACTGCAAAGATCATTCACATCGGTTAGGTATAGACAGAGCTACAGTCGTTTGAATCAAGTAGTCGGTTTTCTGCTCTGTCCACGGATTCACATTGAAATGAACGGCGTTCAGCGAAGGAAATCCGTGTCCAGAAGAAAATCAGGCTATTTATTCACTGTACATTCTTGATTTGAAAGACTGTAGCTCGGCCTATACTTAACCGATTGGAATGATCTTTGCAGCAAATTAAAGATAATGAAATAAGCTTTTCGCAGATACCACATATGTTAGATATATATTATTTAAACATTCAAAATGGCGGACACAATCAGGGTCAAGTTTTTTTTTGACTCACCCTGTATAACGAAAATAACCAATCAAACTTAACTATCTATGTACTTGTATGTACTTTTTACCCGGCACTCCCATTTTGGAGGCGATGCGTATGTAAGGCTGTTAGTGTTAAGACTCCCATTTTCAACATTGCTGTCACCCAAAGATCCCATAGTTTTTGAAATTTTCACCTAAAGACCCCATTTTCTTGGAAAATTTTAACATTGTCACCCAAACACACCCATTTTTTTTGACAATTTTACACAAAGACACCTATTTTTGTTACTGTTACAAATATTTCACCCAAAGACCCCATTTTTTTAAAATTTTGCAAATTTGAACCCCCCCACCCCCATTTGGGGTAACTTGGCCGTCTCTTACCCAAAGAAACCCTATTTTTACACGTCCTCTGTCACCGATTGCCCCTGGATTTGGAAGTACCAGTCTTAAGGTCCATTTATACTTCCATTGCATTGCTGTGCATTAAATGTACTGCAATGTTGTGTCACTTAGGCTGCACTCCTAATCGATTTACAGCAGGTCAACCCAGGTCACTGCAGGTCACAGGTTGCAGTACGTTGCAGTAAACTTTTGAAAGATTGCAGTAAAATTGCCTTTTTTTTTTTTTTTTTTTTTTTTTTTTTTTTTTTTTTTTTTTTTTTTTTTTTTTTTTTTTTTTTTTTTTTTTTTTTTTTTTTTTTTTTTTTTTTTTTTTTTTTTTTTTTTTTTTTTTTTTTTTTTTTTTTTTTTTTTTTTTTTTTTTTTTTTTTTTTTTTACTAATTACATCATAGAACCTTTTTTGTCTTTAGGCTACATCATAGAACCTTATGAATACCCATGTAATTGTTTGGTTGAGCCCAGGGGATATCTTTGGACCTATCATGTTTACTCGTTTGGACAGCAATTAAGTCTATTCCCAAATTCCACTTTCCAGGAAATGAGATGATAAACCTACTCCAAATCTTTATGGGACATTCCATTCCAATAAACAGGGCCAGAAAAAAGAATATACTGCCAGTGACATCATTAGTGAAACCATTGATTCAGTCAGGATTCACACCAATCACCTGGAATTTTCTATTACTCTCTGAAAAATCAATAGTACCACAAATCATGTCATCACCAACCCAAAAATTGAATGCTTTCTGGTCCCTCGTTGTAGACTTGACACAAACCACATCAATTCTATTTGCATTTCCTGGGACCTTTAAATTTCACCTGATCTTGGACTTCTGGGTGATTTTGAACATTTTTGGACTGTGTTGCAGATTGTTTAATTCATAATTTCATAAAGCTACACATCAAACCCTCGGGGAAAATATATTTGAGGGGCTTGTAAATTTGTGGTTCTGGGCCATTCTTCAAGATGTCACACACATACCGAACTTTATTTGCCTCCCATGACAAAACAAAATAATCTAGCAAAAGTGGAAACATTTTTGGTTAGATTTTGTCCAAACCTATACTTTGTCTCATCTGAAGTATGAAGTAGCGACGCGCGTGTATACCCAGTGCCGCCTTTCAGTTGAAGCGCGCTTGTACCGTACCCACGCATGTGCTGAAAGTCGGTTCAATGCATACGCCTGCGCCGCTACTTCGTACTTCGAGCTGGACAGAGTTTAACCAAGAATGTTTCCACTTTTGCTAAATTGGTTGTTTTGTCATAGGAGGCAAATTAAGTTTGGTCACGTGTGTGACATCCCGTAGAATGGCCCTTCTGTGGTTATCTATCGGCATCTGAGCACTATTTTGATTGGTTACTTGAAATGAAATACTATGTAATGAGCAAATCAGAGATATTGTAAGAATGGTGGTATGGTTTTAATACACAGAGATATAGAAGCACTATTTTGATTGGTTACTCAGAGGGCTATCTCATGTTGTGTCCTGTAATGAGCCAATCTGACAGATTGTGTTATATAATAATATAGGTGGTATTGCTCAGAGGGTTAATACAAAAGGTTGCAAAAATAAAAGCCTTGCAAACATTTCACACTGTGACAGTATAGTTCAGATTGTGGAGCATAGTTTGTAATGGTTTCTGAATTAAATAATTGTGTTTCAAAAATTTCGAAGTGTTTGCAAGAAAATTGGCTAGTAGGGTCATAATAAGGATCCCATCTAGAGTTTGGGTAAGAAGCAGTGGCGGTGCCAGATTCTTTTTCTGGGAGAACAAATGGGGGAAAAAGTTAATATTTTTCTTTTTTTAAAACAAAATTTGGGGTGGCACACCATCCAAAATTTTAAGATTTAACCAATTTTGGCTAATGACCCCTACGTACAGGCCTGTACCTTGTCAATTGGCCACAGTGGAAAGGACTAAACTACTCAATGTTTACCACTGCTGTCATTTTCTTGAAAGGATCTCAATTTCACATGTTGCTGGTTGTCAAGATGTTTTATACAACAACAGAATCCAGGAGAAACAATGCTCAGCTTCCAATGCTCAGCCACAAGCAGCTTGTGAAGGCTTAGACAAGATGAATACCTTCTCCTTCACAACTCACACAGACAGGGTTAGGACAAACAGCGCAGAGCAAATGGTTGGCAAAGACGGACAGGTACCATATTTAAGTTGAAAGAAATCAGGGGGGTAGGCCTTGATCTGCTCGATTTGGGCATTGGGATTTCCACATGTTAATTTGTGGAACTGCAGTGCATTACTATGCAGTCTCGGTCCCAGGACATTATTAAAAATCATCTCTTAACCTTTGTTCAAAAGATCTTAGTAATATCATGATAAAATTAAGAAAAATTATTGCTTCAAATCCGTTCGGATTACTGGAGTAACCCCCGCTGCAAAATAGTGGGTATTTCCAAATAACGGTCATTAGATTATAAATATCGGGACCCGGCCTAGTCTTTAGTCAATCCTGTGTTAAACGTCCGATATTCGTAATCGCGCCCTCCTAAACCGTTTAAGGTCTTTGAAACAGACAGCAACCCGGAAGTTTATGCCATTTGATTTGCTTAGCTGTTAGGGTTGGCATGTCCTACCCCCCCTGGTTTGAAATTGAACATGAGAAAAAGGGTTAAAAAGTTTGATTTATATGGGGGTTCTTGACCAATCCTTCCTCGCGAAACCGCCATTTGAGCCGATTTAAACCAGCCTATTACCCTCTAAAAATGCCTCTCGGACCCCAATTTTCAAAATTCTAAATTTCGTAAGATTTTTAAGATGTAATATTTGGCCATTTTAAACGGCCTATTGTTTTGAAAAAAAAATAAGCTTGTAAAGCTGCGTTTATTTTTGGCTTGTAAGTTGGAATTTAGTATTGGGGTGCTATTGCTGTAGGGGTGCTATGTGTATATGCGCTGTGTGCTTTATTTATCTAAGTGTTGTATGCTTGGCTCGATATGTGCTTTTGTGGGCTGGTGTGCGCTCTGTGTGTACTGTGTGCTTATTTGCATGTGTGCTAGGTTGTGCATATGTATTTAAAACAATGTGTTGCACTAATGTTTGCACATTTTGCACGCGCTGTTACTAAGTTTGATGACCATACAAAACCCATGTGCAAGGATTGGACCTTGGATGACCCCTCATGAACTTTAAATGACCTTAAAATTTTTTGGTACTGAATGTTGACTAACCACCCACCAAGTTCATCCCCCTCACAGGGATACATATTTAGTATTTTACCTTAATGCCATCGCATGACCTTGAAGAACCTTAAATTTTTATTTACCAACGAATGTTGACCACACCCCACAAGTTTCATCCTCCTACTCCTTAGTTAGTGATTTGACCTTGAAATGACCTCCTACACTTGAAAATGACCTTTAAAATTGTTGCCAACTGAATGTTGACCACACCCACCAATTTCATTCCTCCTAACGACATATTAAAGTGATTTGAAACCTTGGATACCCCCACAGAACACTCTTCTGTGTGTGACCTTATACCCACACAGACCAACTCTTCTGTGGTGACCATATGACCCACACAGAACAACTCTTCTGTGGTGATCTTATGACCCACACAGAACAACTCTTCTGGTGACCTTATGTACCCACACAGAAAACAACTCTTCTGTGGTGACATTATGACCCACCAGCACACTCTTCTGTAGTGAATTCTTATAGACCCCACCAGAAAAACTCTTCTGTGGTGACCTTATGACCCACACATACAACTCTTCTGTGGTGACCTTATAACCCACACAGACTCTTCGGTGGTGACCTTATGACCCACACAGAACAACTTTCTTCTGTGGTGATCTTATGACCCCCACAGAACAACTTTCCTGTCCAAGTTTTTTGCTGTTGAACTGGCATGTGACAGGAAATCGGGCAGTTTTTGTGTTAAGTTAGCGCGCAATTATCCATTCTATTAATAGACCCAATTTTATTTAATGATCTTGGCACACTGTTTTTTAAAAAGAAAAATTTGTTGCATTTGCATTTGCAGACCCACCGAATGATCCATAGTTTTTCGTGAGTGAAAATGCTCTAATCATTTCTTTTGTCGGCTTGGATGTGTTTTCTAATCGTTTTTCAAACGACCCATTTGGGCACATGTCATTGGCTCGGTGTAGTACAGTGTTAATGTTTTAATGCTTTTACACATCGTGTTATGATCAGATAAACCACCGTGCATATGCCAGTCCACGTTGTCGAATCATGAATGTACAGCTTATCGCCAACAGTTAAGTAAATTGGGCAATGCATCGCCACTTTTTGCCGGAAGTTGATTTTTATCGGTTGAAAGAATGATAAGCTGACTGAGATTCTATTGAAGCCCTGTTCGTTTGCCCATTTTCTACTTCATGTTTTACCCCAACAGCAGCAGTAGTTTCCTCAATTCCTTTGGTGTGGTACAGGCATCGCCTGGTTATCACCTATGAATCAACATTCATGCTAATGCAACAAACTACATCATTAGTCATATCCTAATACGTTTCATGGTTGCATGGCAGACAGAAAAATAGAGAATATGAAGTATGGTCATGGCTGTTGAGTCAACACACCAAGATGTCAATTCATGTCCCTACGGAATTGGTATAGTATATAGACTTATTCAATGCTTCATGAATTTTTAAAATACATGTCAGTGTAACAATTAGAGAGTGCTAAATTAGTTGCTGACCTTATTCGAATGTTGGAATCTGATATCGCAGAGTAATATGAAAATAGAATTAGACAATATCAAATGCATAATACTTCTGTGTAGGATTTTTCTTAGATCATACAAGTCCACTAGATCGTACAAAGAGGGAAAGAAATTTGGCTTTGTTTTAATCTTTTTTGTTAAACTTGAAGGGAGTAACTCTTTTAAACCTGTCCCGCTAAAATTTTAAAATACACGCTTCATCACCAAACTGTGGTTCAATACTCTACACTCGAATTATATAACTGTGGCCTTCTGTTAGTTCACGCCATTTGATTGCATTAAGTGCATCCTCTGTTCCTGTACTTGATTTCAACTTCTCTTTTTTGTAATCTTTGCCATTGGATATATATATGACAATATTGTTTAATAAACATTTATTTTCTAATACTTAAGTGTGTCAAAGCTATATATGCAAATCATGAATGACCTTGATAGGTGGAAAACTCACATGTATTTTGATATAGTCATGCGGGCTTTCTTTTGTAGGGCACTAATATTAGGTCAATATAATGACCTGTATTATATTCTCGGCATGCCTGATACCTTCTTTGAATGTGGGTTATACCATGCAGGTTACCTTAGTGGAAAATGTATGATGTATGGAAAACAAGTAATTAGTTTGTCCACAGGAAAATTTTTTATAAAAAACATTTTGAATAAATTATCCATAATATATATGGCATACAATATGCAACACGTATGATGAATTTAAAAATTTCATGAAATTGATGGTAAGATAAATTATGCAGTAAATTTGATAATGGTTTTGTTTGTTTTTTATACCATGACAACTGGTTAAGTTAACCAAGCAAATTGATTCATTCACTCAACGTCACGTTAAAGAAATTCGGTGTTGACTTTTTTTTGCGTTCTGTTGGCCTTATGCCTGAAGAACAACTTCACCACCAATTCAAAAAAAACTCCCAAATTCCCCCCCCAACCCCAACGTCTCAAACAACCCTCAATGGATAAGTTATAAAGGGGAAATGCACAAGGATACACAATTCCTTCCCTTTCTAGAATGAGACAAACACCACATACAATGGCAATTTTTCTAAAAGGTTATGAACTAATGTTTCCCTTAGGTTCTAAAACAGAGAAGGATTTTCTATCTTTTGGAAGAAAATCAAACCAGACAAAATTTATACATGTAACTAACCAATGAGCTTGCAAATTTGTGAGGTTTGAAATATCAATTAGTGCTTAAAGTACTTATGCATAAAGGCCCAGAAGTACGTGATACTCCAACTTTTACCATAATCAAATTCCTATTACAAATCAAATGAGATTACAACTTGGATGCCCCCTTTGATGACATTAAAGTAAATAGCTAAAGATGGCAAAGAATGGTTCTAACTGTGTTATAGAACGTAGTGAAACCCTATGGTTAAACATAGCAATTACCAACCCCTGCGTGGTGGGTCTTATATTGACTTACCTAAAAGTTAAAGATAAATCATGCTATTATCATGTACAAAAAACCAAGATAATAACTGCTTGAGATGGGCCTTATTCGCCATATTTCCTGTTAAATACATGCTGAAAGACCCTCAAAATATCCAACGAATGATGGACTCGATTTCTCCGAACATTGACACCCCCACTCCCGTCAGTCAAATACAAAAAGTAGAGGAAAACAATAATCTTGCAATTAATGTCTTTGGATGGAAAAGCCATGTTATTGTGCATCATTTAAGCAAGCAACCTTCTGAAATAGCTAGAATTAATTTGATGCTCATTGAAGAAATCCAAAAGATGGACTATTACATACATTACACTTGGATTAAAGACTTAAACCGCTTACTCTACGATCAGACAAAACACAAAGAACGTAAGTACTTCTGTGACTTGTCTGCATGGTTATACAAGGGAAGACTTGCTCGAACAACACACACCAGAATGTCGAGGTAATGGTGAAAGAGCATTAAAAATAGAAATGCCTCACCGGAAAAAATCTATACTAAAATTTGAAAACTGGCACCGACAAATTAAAGCCCCCTTCATAATCTACGCAGATTTTAATCGATCATAAGAAGATTGAGGGCCTAACTTTAGACCACTCAGAGCAATACCCAACGAACACAACTACATGAAGCATGTTGGTTTTCCTACTATTCTTGTGAAATCTGACGGAGCAGTAGGAAACAATCATTTGTTTTACAGAGGATCTCATACAACATAAATGTTTCTGCAAAGTCCTTGGGCAACAAAATCAAATAAAAGAGTTTTGTAAGAACCCCCAGCCAATACAGATGAAGCCTGAAGACTGGCAAACTTACAATATAATACCTCACATTGCTACATATGCCTCAACTCATGGCAAAAAGGTGTCCAACGTAGAAACCAAGAGAGAATATCTGGACAGAGTACGAGACCATTGTCATCTTACGGAAGTTTTCGTGGAGCTTCACATTCTCATGCAATTTAAAACTAGACTGAATCCAGAAACCAATAATTATTCCTGTAGTTTTCACAATCTCAGAGGATACGATGCCACATTTAATAATGCAATCTATTAGCCAAACAGAAGGTAATATAAAATGCTTCCCAAAACATGGAAAAGTACATCTCATACTCTGCTGTCATTACGGTTTACCGATAAGTTCACAATTTGTTGACTTCTCTTGAAAAATTAATAATGCGAATAAACTCGAGACTTTCGCATTACAGCATGTTTGAACCTGATCAAACAAGACGAGAATTACTCCTAGCAAGGAGTCCTACCATATGAGTACATGGTATTGGCATCCCCGTTTTTACGAGCTGCACTCCCCCATGGATAAGGGGGTTATACAGGACTTTACATACTAGGTGTATTCCGCCGAGGACTATCAACATGCACAAAATTTTGGACACTTCGCTGTAAAAATCTAGGAGATTACCAGATCTGTATCTTATAACTGATGTTTCTCCTTTAGCAGATTTTTGTCTTGAAAACTTCAGACAACGTGCCTTAGAAAATATGAATTAGACCTGCACATTATTACACATCGCCCAGGACTAGTTGGGATGCCTCTTTGAAAGACCGGCCATTCAGTTGGAATTACTAACATATTACGACATGTTTCTCTTATTGAAAAATGCCTTCGTGGTGGACATTAGTCAGGTCATCCAACGCTATGCAAAATCTACCAACCCCTTCCTCCGACTTTTACCCCTCCAGAGCAAACAAACTACATTATGTACTTTAGATGCCAACAACCTTTATGGCTGGACGAATGTCTCAGTCTTTACCAACAGGTACTTTCCGGTGGGTGATTGCCAGATGATATACAATTCGGAGTCTTCCGCCAGATCACAACAGGATGCAATATCTGGAAGTTGATTTGGAATACCCTAAAGAACTAAACAACATGCATAATAATTATCCATTGGCACCTGAAAGTATTGAAGTTTAGATGATGGCTAATCTCCTGTATCAACGTCAGCTCTTGGGTGAAAACACATTACAAGATCAAGAACCTTGTACCTAATTTAAGAGACAAACCCAAATACGTGGTACACGAAAGAAATTTACATTTGTTCTTTTTTAGGAATGAGCGTTGAAACAAATTCACCGTGTCCTTGCATTCGATCAAAGGCCTGGATGGAAACCTATATTAGGAGGAACACCGAGCCTAGAAGGCCAAGCAACCAGTTCAATTTGAGAAAGACCTGAACCAAACTAGAATAATTGTTTGGTAAAATATGGAGAATTTACGAAAAACATGTAGATATCCAAAATAGTACGTTAACAAGAAGATGATAAAACTGCAGGACGCGATAGCACAACATCATTTGCCCGACAAAAAATCTTTGACAATAATCTTGCAGGAATACACATGTACAAAGATCCGATTTACTTCTAAACCGGACCTGGTTTCTGGTAGGAATGAGCATTCTTGATTTGAAGCAAGCTACATCATGTATGATTTCTTCTATAATCAAATGAAAAGACAATATGGTAGCAACGTATGCATGCTTTACACCGATACTGTTCTTTACTGATGCATAATACAAACCAATGAACGTTGTTACCAGAGATATAGCTCAAAATGTTAATTTATATGACACAAGCGATTACCCCAAAGACACTACTTATCACACACTATAAAAAAAAAGGTGCTTGGTAAAATGAAAGATGAATGTGCGGGGTACACAATTAGATTGCATATGTAGGATTAAGACCAAAGAGTTATTTCATTATAAATGACGATGGTAATACCATACGAGAAAAGCCAAGGTGTAAAAAATATGTGTTGCTTAAAAAAACACAAATACTTCATGAAAACTAAAAGATACTTGTTTAGTCCCAACGGTTCTTTCCTCAGGGATGCTGAATATGAAATGGGTTAATGGAGTATGACTCATCAGCTATATTGGATCTTAGCATTAACCAAAATTACTCTGTCACATTTTGATTCCAAACGTTTGGATTATGAATGATGGATACACAGACTAGCGTTTGGTCATTTTGCCACCCAGCGGCCAAGACACCATCAGGAAGGTAATTCGTGTTCGGTGGGTACAAGAGTAATTCTCACGTACAAACCCTCTTTTATGCTATTCAGGAGAATAAAAATAGGTTCACCTGCTTTCATAACAGCACGCTCTATTCTAAAGATATCCAAAGACCATATTGGATCAGTTGTTCTTCTTCGCTCTCCACCTTCTAATTCTCCTGGTTGATATAAATACGTACCCCAACATTAGATGATAAGCGCTTTTCATTTATGGTTTTGGTCGGTTGATGATGTTGCATGTGTACAGTCTTATTTTTTATGGATTCCGAAAGACCTTATTCCGATAGCCAGTGGGTTCATATCACG
>JAMKCH010032578.1:0-48307 GCA_023653785.1 Ophioderma brevispina
TTGAAGGGTATTTCTGACCTGGCGTCCACGGATGCGTAAAAGTTAATGGGGGCTCGTCAATCGGGCATTGAAGTGAAATAATTTTGAGGCATATTGTTTAAAGAGACAGGAGGAGATTCCAGAAAGAAGCGCCCAAATTTTTTTCAACCGGGTTGTTTGCATATTTGGAATGCTTTCCATGTATTAGATCACACTTGAAGTGAATAGCCGAATACACCGTCTATGTAAAAGTGATGATTAGTACGTTATGTCGTGCACGACAGAAAGTGAAAGCACGGTGTTCTATGGGACGTTACGATAGTCAGGCAAGTCAAAACAAGGTTTGCGCGTTTTCTTTTGTACTGTTTTGTCCGGTAAACCTTACCGGAAAAGTTATTGGTACGTGGTTACAATCTATCCTGCTGCATTTGAGAGAAAGTCGATCTAAAAAATCTCCTTCCTGTCACTTAAAATTTACACCTTAAAAATGTGCGTCAAATATTTAAACATTGTGCACAATTTTAGCATACAAAATTGTTGTGTGTATACTATGTACTACTTGTAGTTTTGTTAAGTTATATTATTGGTGTAAAAGTACATCAAACAAAAATGCGTGATCAGAAGACTTTAAGAACAAATAACTAGGGAGAAATGATATGCTTTGTATTTAGTTTAATGGTTAAATCTGTTGCTATTCGTATACTTTACTGTGTACACTTGTTAGAACAATTAATCAAGTTGTTTAAAATTTTAAACAAACACTGATTACTCTGGTTATCGCTCAACATGTTTAAAAATTAAGCAATTTGTTAAAATTAAACAACTGTTAAACTTAAACGACGTGTTTAAACGTTTAAGCATCAGTTGTTTAAAATTTTTTAAACAAGTTGTTTAATGGGACTTTTTAAACAATGTTGATCGATGACCAGGGTAAACAGGAGTTGGTTAAAGATGCGAGTGGGTAAAATTGTTTAAAACTGATAGAACATTGTTTAAGACAACATGTTTATAAACCACAAACTAAAAATATGGTTTAAAAACTAAGCAACGTTGTTTAAAACTTAAGCATACGTTGTTGAAAACTTAAACAACAGCACTTTAAACAACCCCTTTTTAAGAGCAAAATGTTAAACAGTGTCTAACAGTTGTAATAGATTAAACGCTTTAAGTGTTTTTAAATAATTATTGCAAAATATTACCGAACACTTTAAGTTGTAAAAGTAAAAGATGGTCAAAGTTCTTGAATCGCTTGAAACCCAATATTTGACCAAACTGACAAAAAGATGACGATTTGGGATCACGTGTACCGGTGATAATGTACTACCATGGAGGGGTATTATTAAAATTCATCAATTACTTCACTGGCAAAGTATCCTGGTCGAGATTGTGGAATGCTGGCTGTCATTGTAGTATGGCCATTGAAAAAAATTGTGAATATAACAGAAAAAATATCGTTTATCACCGGCCCCCCCCTCCCCTCCCACCCAAATACGGAATTCACAACGCAGTAATTCAGAAATTATGTAAATTGTGCATGAACATACTTACCAAAAAACAACGAATTTACTGGATGAGTATCGCCATTACTATAAAATATTAAATTGGGTATACAGCCTCACGGCAGAACGTAGAGTGGGTGTTGGTTTATTTTTTACTAAATGCATATTCCAATTGCGCAAAATATATTAAAAAAGGTGTGTCGAAACATATGCAGGTTTGTCAAGTACGGAATAATTTATACATTTTGCATATCTTGCTCTAAGGTCTTCTACCGGTTGCTCATGATAGACGCGCCTAGCTTATAAAAGATTTGAGCGCATTTAACAAAAAGTCAGGAGAAGAAACATCCAAGAAAATGAATTCTCTCACCTTTAAAGTTAGCGTCAATATTTTTAGATTATCCAGGACCAATAATCAAAATACGGCACTGTACGTTTTGCGCCCCAGAACCACCAATATGAATCGCTAGTCCAACCACCATTTTCCTTTTTTTAAGACAGCTACTGCAAACAGAATTAATATATTAATAATTCCATTGGTAATAACCAGCTAATAAGCATGCATTTTAAACATATTAAAAGATGGAATTGGATTGTTCATATCAACAAACTCTTCGTATTGGCTAAATAGAAGCATTGGTTAAATACTGATATTGTTTATTCAGTTTTGTGTTGAAAACTATGTTTACTTCAAAATTTGACGAAATACATTTGCAGTAACAAGCACGTTGCAGTCAAACGCATTTATCATTTTATGTAATGTTGCGTTTGTCTATGCACTGTGTCCTAGTTTTTATCGTCTTGAAAGGTTATTTTATCCACCCATCAAACTAATGTTTATCATTATCAGTTAAATAATAATTATGTAAAGCAGTTATTTGACCAAGTAGGAAGTGTTCTGCAAGAAATTTGGGGAAGTGACAATGTTGCTAGCAATCAATATTGTATTTGCCATGTCGTTCTCATTGTCAGTCTTGGCAAAAAACTCCTTGAAAAAATTTGATTGCGAAACCGAGAAATCGCAAAAAATCAATTGTTGGGTACTATCGGACCCCCCCCCTTGGGCACTTAAGTGTAATTTTAAATGGTAATGATGGGGGAACACTACCGCCCGAAGTGTGGAACCCTTGCCATATTCAGTTTCTAGACACATTTTCTCACACAAAGTTGATAGAAATTATTTGAAATTCTAATGGTTCATCCTAAATAATAATTGAAGAGGTATGGGCGACGCCTATTAAACCTCGCCATTATCTGTAACAAAAAGTGTAACAAATTGGGGGATGCAACCTCTATAAAATGTTGCTAAACGAAAATTGATATAGTTGGTATCCGCGTATAAACTTGGAAATCAACTGTAAAAAAACAATGGTGGAAAACAAGATGCATGTTGAATGAAAAACGTCGGGTTTGTGTTGCATTTCGGAAACATAGCCCAAAATTAATAAAACAAAAGTTTTACCGAAAAAACAGTGGGCGAAATTATCAAGTGCAGATGGAAAATTGATAACTTAAGCAAAATTTCTGAAGTGTAGGAGTCCATAATTATATCTTAAAGGGGGTCTATGTTGCAAATTGATATGTTCTAGCTTAAAGGTGAACGAGAGATTGAAATAAACAGGTCTCCTAAAAAACTGTTGAAAAATTCTTATTTTGGCACTGATGTAAAGCTCTCTATCAAAAAAAAATATCATCATCTGAAAGGCTTATTTAGGAGCGAACTGTTTCTTTCGTTACAAAAAATTGTGAAATATTTCTAATTTCCAATAGGAGCAAATTGCACTTCGCCTATGTTTTCTATTGAAATATTAACCATATACAAATCACCTGTTATTTTCATTTTTTTTAGGTTATATCTGTAACAAAAAAAAGTTAGGAAATCTAATTGGGTGTCTAATCTATGATGAAATTACTAACATATCACAGAATATAGGGATGACTCGAAATCTTTGTTGCACTTTACATGAGATTCAGCTTTATTTGCTCTTGTGTTTGAGAATAATAGACATTCGTCTAGGGTATGTTAGGAAAAAGTACTCGCCCTGTGATTTTTAAGCAAATTTATTTTTTTTATTATGATCTCATATTACAAGCTTTTTTGGTCCCCCGCAATTTAGTTGGCAAAGGGGACTATAGAAATGCCCTGCCTCCGGGTGTGCGTGTGTGCGTCCACGCAAATATCTCTGGATCTAAGCCACGTGTAGGGTCCATCTTCGAAAATAGATGATGCATCTCAAGTAGGAGTTGGCTGGGGAAGTATAGTGGGTCATGTGACATAGGTCAACGGTCAAATATGGTCAAAAATAGGGTCAAATTTGGTCAAAAATAGGGCTATGTGTTATAAGCCTTGTAAACCCGATATCTTTTGATCCCAAGCAAGTATGGGCTGTCCATCTTCGCCACCATAGATGTCACCAAGTAGACGGTGGATGAGTTCGGAGGTGGGGGTATGTGGCATGGGTCAAGGTCGAAATATGGTCAAAAAAAGGATACAAATTTGGCAATTTAAAAAAAAAATAGGGATATAAGCCTGGTAAACACGATATCTTATGATCTAAGCATGTATGGTTGTACCCATCTTTGCACCATGGTTGTCACCCAAAATAGGCGGTGGATGAGTCGACGGTGGGGTATGTGGCATGGGTCAAAGGTCAAATGCGGTCAAAAATGGGATCAAAATTGCTATAACCCTTGGCCATTGTGGCAGGATGATGAACTTGGGTGGGTGTGTCAATATTCAGTGCCGAAAAATTTGAAGGTCATGTCAAGGGTCATGTGGGGGTCATCCAGGTCAAATCCATACATATGGTAGTAGGGTCATGAAAACTGATGGGTGTATTCATTGCCGGAAATTTTGAAGTCATTACACGGTCATGGGGTTATGCAAGGTCAACTAACTCAATAACTGTGGTAGGTCTGAAACTTTGTAGATGTGGTTCAACATTCCTACCCAACAATTGTGAGGTCATTTCCATGCCAAGTATTCATCTAAGGTCTAATACTACACATCTGTATATGGTGAATGATCAACATTTGGTACCGTCGAATTGGCCACGGCTAGGTAAAAACAGCAGCCTCTTGGTTTGAGAACCACTATTTCCATCATAATCTCGCGTGATTCTTAAAATTATATTTTCCCTCCATTTACTATTGCGATGGGCGGGGGACCTTTGGTGGTTCGAGAACCGCCTTGTTGAAATTGGAAATAGCTGTTTATTGACCTGCAAGGTCAATAAACAAATCCATTCAAACTCATATAATATTGTGCACGAAAAATACATTTTAGTGATAACTCAGGGAACTGTGCTTTTAACACTACTTGAGGGTGAATTAGGCCAAGAGAAAAAAAATACAAAGTTGTCTCAGAGACGCGCGCTCATTGTGTTTAAATTGGTCCCCTTTAGCGACGAAAATAAAAAAACCCTGTTTTACGGGCCCGATCAACCCTGATTTTTTCCTCAGCTTTGCAAAGAATTTTTTTTTTTTAGTTTTTTTTTTTTCCAAAAGTTTTTTATTTTTTGCTTTTTTTAATTTTTCCCAAATTTATAAATTTTGGCTCTATTTTTTTTAGAAAATTTGTTTGTAAAATTTTTCATTTTTCCTCTTGATTTTTCAGATTTTTGGCTATTTTAGGCCAATTTTGAGCATAAATAAAAAAATATAAAAAAAGAACAAATCGGCCCGACCGACCGACCCTACTCTTAAGGTCAGCTCGCCCGTAAGCGGGTTGCCTTTTCGGTCGCCTTCAGCGCATTTTTTAAAGGTCCCTTTGCTCACTTGAAATATACTTTTTTTTTATTTTCAAAAAAAATGAAAATTAGGCCGCTTAGTGGTCAAAAATGCAATAAAGATTTTTGTTACAATCCCGCATTTCGCATTAACATTTATAAAAAAGGTGCATTTGCATTTGATTTTTCCACATTTCTTCTGAGACACTTTCTTTTTTTCGCCTAACAGGACATTCGCTTGCAAAAAGTAGAATAGAATGTCCTCCGTCGCATGGGACTTCCGTCTATGCAAAGACCACACAATGTTCAAAGTCAGAAGATATAGCCAATGGATCTGTGCTCTTCAGCCCACTGCTAGTTCAATAAAGACATGTTTCTGAATATTTGTTACATGATGCATGAGCGTATTAGATTCGACGAACGAAACGAAACAGGCTCAGTGCACCCAGGATACACGCTTTATTCCGGTTCCATCGTGTAAAAAGTATGATAACGGAATAAGCATGTAATACAATGGGTGCACTGCGCCTGTTCGTTTGTCTCGAATATCATGAAGATTGAAATGATGATGAGCACTGGGATGTTTCTTCTGACTTAATAATAATAAACAATTTTAAAAACATTATGTGCACATAGGCCCTATAGCCTTAACATGACCTATGACCTGTGTAACGGCATGCCACCACATCCCGACTTTAACAATAATTCCATATACAGCCATAGTGAGTGAAGGAAAATCAAAATCAGTGGCGCGCCAGACCTCTTTTTCGGGGGAAAATGGAGGTAAAAAGTAAAAATTTTTGGAGGGCAAAAGTGAAATCTGGGGGGGGGGAAGTAAGGGGGGGGGGGGGGGGGTCGACATTATGGGGTGCAACACTAAAGCTTATAAAACCTAACCTATAGCTAACATTGTTTTATGAAAGAGATGTTCAGATTGTCTCAAATCCCTGAACTATAATGACATTTACACAACCTTTATTTAGAGTGGTATAACGGTAACAATCTTACCTCGAATCGATTTTATTTTTCCATTTTTTTCGCTTTCCTTATTTTTCCCCGGTTCCTGATTTTATTTTTTACTTTTACCTGGGGGCGTGCGCCCCCTGTTGAAAACAAATAATCCAGATTCATTTTGATTTTCCAAGGCATGAATTTATAATTCGCTGTTACTGCTGATGGCGACATTGATGACACACGCAAAATTCAGACGATGGTGGACACCGTTGGGAAAAAAGAAAACGAAATTACTACGGCGTCATAGTGTATGCAGGAAAAGAATTGTGATTAAAATACTAAAGAGTGAGGTTCGCCTTAACGTTATCACCAACGTCAACTTAAAATCAATCTGTAAACAAGATGGGATTACTGTCGGCACCCTCTTTATCAAGTGAAATTTCAATCATGGGAGTGAATGTCCACTCTCTGAGTGAATTCAACGAATCTAACAATTTTGGAGAGCGACGTTTAACCCCTTTACACATTTAGAGAGTAGTTAAACGTATTGACGTGTTGTCTGATATTTTTAAACCTAGGTATGATGCACGTCATTAGATAGGCATGTACTCCCTAAATGTAAAGAGTGAAAAAAACCCACAAGTATCGAAGTCTTCGTTTGTTTGTTGTAACGTCCGAGTGACGTTCATAGATCTCATAAATTTCCAAAGGACATCGCCGGAATTAAGGGAATTGGAGAGACGCCCTCTATAGTTTTCATGAGAGTAGATGAACTTGAAACGGTCCGCATTTAAAGGGCCATGTTCAAAGTTTAAATTTTGCCGGTTTTCAAAAAAATCCCACTTACACAAATTCCCTAAAGGTCGGTTTATGTAAATTATAATACCAGGCTTTCAATGGGTAATTGAAATTTCAATATGAACCCTTTCCCCCAAGAAACAATGCTGCTTTGCCAAGGATGTGCCGTTTTATTATTTAACAACATATAGGAGTGGCATTCTGGTTCTTAGGGGGGAAG
Organism: Ophioderma brevispina; assembly: GCA_023653785.1. Lineage (NCBI taxonomy): Eukaryota > Metazoa > Echinodermata > Ophiuroidea > Amphilepidida > Ophiodermatidae > Ophioderma > Ophioderma brevispina. The sequence goes on from JAMKCH010032578.1 coordinate 7,179, forward strand.
ACTCATTTTTTGGCATTTTTGTGTCTGGGGGGCGCCTGAACAATAAAGGAATTGCCATAAACAACAACAAACCTATTACATAGATACCCTTACCACTCACTAATGTGGTAAGCATGCTAATCATCACAGGGCTCGTTCGTAGCCTTGAATGGGCACATGTTAACAACCAGTGACCATGACATTCAGGGTTATTCATAAAATCTACTAATACAAGGGTGAGTATTTGCTCAAACAATGGTGTTGAATTGCAAAGCTAGGAATTGTGCCATGAGAATTGTGATTTTATTAGCTCGACATAGCTGCCTCAGCTGGTGGCTCATGACATCACACTAGCGCGGGTCACTGGGGCCTGCTTTATGGTAGGCCATCAGGTTGTATTCCACGACCGTATGCTTCGGCCCGGTGAGACGGTATGTAATCCAAATCTCAGTAGCAAAGCTAATGGTATTTGGGTATTTATGTAAAGCCGACTCAGAGATTTCCCGATGAGGGCGCCCTCAGTTTTAAAAAAATGTGTTTTTTGCACCTGTACATGATTGGTTTGTCCATATACTAATCACTGTGTGAAATAGCTTAGCTCAAATCGAAGTCCATATAGAAAATCCTCTTTGTTTAAAAATTCCGGTAGGATCCGGAAATTTGTAATACACAGTATCATATGGCACTGTTATATCACATAAAGTTTACTTGCTCAAAACGAAACTTTCGATTCATCTCAAACTTGGAATTGAGGCATTCTAGGTGACTATCTTTAGTTCTGTGACTATTTCTACTTAATAATTAAAAAATGATATTCAGAAATTGCTCTGAGTCAGACTTTAAAAAGAGCTGCCTCGTGAGCCGCTCTGTAGATATGAAGGACAAAAAAGGCTGTTCTATAGACGTCACTTACAGCTCCATAACAAAAGGGCAGCCTTATGCAAAACATCTTCTGTTCGTCAGTTAAGTACTAAAATGGTAATTGGACTGGAGGAATACTCTAAGCTTTGCGTTTTCCAGAGAGCATGCCCCTGAAGTATCTTCAGAACATTTCTCATTATTTCTTGATACAAGTGTTGTATTTGGGGGATAAAAAAACACATTGCATACATGTTTAAGTACGTTGTAAAACACACAACTCAAACTTGATGGTGAAATATAACTATATAAGTATAGGGGGCCTCCTTCTGTCCTTATTTGGCAGATGTCCCTTCTCCATTTTGCTGATGTGAAAATGGCATTTTCATTTTTTTTTGTAATAAATGGCAGGGAGAAATGGCTATTTCTAACCCACAGAGTAGGTTTTCATCTTAATCTGTAAAGTTTCACAAAAGGAGCACAAAACAAAAATCCTTGGGAGGTTTTAAAACTTTAAATTGTTTCTTTATTTCTTATTAATGTTCTTTGCGTAAAATTTTGGGCAAAACTCTCTTTCTGGAGGATTTTTCCTGTGTCGTGAGCGTGTTCGGACTCCTTTTGTGGATGGGAGCAATGAGCACAATAGTAGAAAGCAGGGGCTAATCGAAGTTGATGAGTACCTTGCTCGATTCTATATCACAAATTGTTGTGTCGTTTATCCATACAGTTATTCAATGCAATTATATAAGTGATATGGTTTTGTGTCAAGTCTACAGGAAAGATCCAGAAAGTAGAAAGTATTCAATATTTGAGTTGGTGATGACATAATTAATACCATGATTTGAGAGTAATAGAAAATTTCAAGGTGAGGTGTGTGATTATATTCATGACACTGACTGATATCAATAGTTTTCCACAAATGATGTCACTGGTATGTAGCTGTGTTCCGGTTCTGGCCCTGGGATTGAGGAATAGAAGGTCCACAAAGATATGGAAGTAGTAGGTTTATATTCTCATTTCTGGAACTTTTAAATGGCATTTGCCTTGTTAAGTCGTTTGTTGAAGCTCAAACAGTTTTTTCTAATGAATAATCATATTGAACGGGATATTGAAGTTCTCTTCCGGCTTAAAGGGTGACTCAAAGATATCCGAGGACGTGGCCCTCAATTTTCAAACAAATTGTGTGTTTTGCATGTACAAAAATGATTGTCCACATCTAATCACTGTGTGACATAGCTATGGTATGCCGTGAAATGAAAATATAATGCACTGTATGGCTCTATGTTTACGTAAAACTAGTTCAATTGCCATCATTAGAGCTGCTGTTTGAACACAGAAGTGAAAATCAGATATTCCTACATTTTAACGCAATATTGGATTTTCGTCTATTTTCTGTGGGAAACTGAACATTTTGCCGACTCGCGGACTTAATTGCGTCATTGTGACGCCACATAATAGTATGTTGGTACTTATTTTGGTATCAAAGGAAAGAGGAGGACCATAGCTATCCACTGGTTTAAAATAATAAGCACGGTTTGCTTAGAATGAATGTCTAGGGTGGGGGGGGGGTGGGTGGGGTCAACCAAGAAGAGTATTTTAAACCAAAAAGGGTTTTCGCGGGCCTTCATTTTTGCTTAACGTTTCAACATATACTGTCAACAATATAAAGTAATATAAAAAGAATATTCTAGACCTATTTAAAGGCGTAAACTTCTGTAAAAAGTCAATCAAGCAACATTGTAATGGTCAAATCAATCAACCAAGCAAATCGAGCATTTACGTTGTTTATCACATGCTACATAAATAATCAGTGTGTTGAGTACGATCAAGGAGGTATTATAACCTTCTTGGAAATGCGTAAAATTGCAAATAAAGCATTAAGGTTGGTATTCTGAAAGGGAGTCAACGTAGACCCGAATTAAACACAGGTTAGTCCACAGGAGTGGACCTTTCCTTATATAGTCTAAATGTTGCTGTTGTTGTAACGGGTGAGAATATTCATCATGAATGGCCATTCCGTTGCCATCCACGGGGGAATTTTCTCACCACGTGCATTGTACGTTAATTACCTTTCACCGTATTTTGAAGGAAACAAGTCCACTCTTGTGGGACTAACCCTGGTTTAAAACCAGGACTAAAGTTAGACTCCCTTTCAGAGTAGTACCACCAAGACTGAGTACATAAAACTGAAGGGAATGTGTCACGTAAAAAACCTGTCTGGTTACCATGCCAACACATTCCAGGAATTTTACTGGCAAATAATATTCAAATTTTCTCAGCCAATAATAACATACTGGATGCTTCATACAAGACAAAAAGGTCAATCTAAGTTTTCCACCTTTTTCTGAGAGTGTACCCCCCCAACCAAAGGACCCAGTACATCTTATTGTGCCCACTCACCCTGACAATCCCAGTATAAAAGATCTCTTTTCAAGGACAATAACGACCTATTGATTTCAGATTTATTCGGGTGAAGATGCATAAGAGACAATGCCTAACTTTTCCACATATGTGGTATCGGATACGGTGCTTCTGCGTTTGGAAGTTAGGCTTATGTCTAATGTATCTTGCCCGCCCTGGCCCGCGCCGCCCCCCCGCAAAATGAAATCTAAAGGTTTCGTTACGGTAAAATAGCAATACTCGTCTAGTGTGACATCGTCGAGAATTACAAACCTGTGCGAGTATTTGAGAAGAAAGAAAAGGGAAAATCGATTTATATCAAGAAACTCATTTGCACAAACTTGAAATTGAGGCAGAATGATGCTTTGCTAGTCAAGTCACACACGTTAATAGATGGCGTTAGGTCCGTCTTTTGTGCTGGACACAGCGGCGTTCAAACTCAAGGAAAAATGAATATAAATTAGGACATTTAAACCGATTTGGGCGCTTGGATGTGGCCATCATGGGCGGGGCCAGTCATGGTGTTCCCAATGGCCCATGTGGACCAACGATAAATAACCCTAAGTGATGTTTTGGTTCTTCCTTCAGCTCCAAACGGTGTTGAATGAATAAGAAAATAGTACTTGATATATAGAAACAAATGTGGATTTTTTCACGATTTGGGTTATGTAACCATTGATACGTCAGAATGTTATTGCCTGGTCCATGGCCTTCCGCGAAATCTAGACCAATCCATAAGTGGGCTTACAGTACGAGTCGCTGAGTTGTCATTGACCTTGAGCTATGAGTATGATTAATCTTGATAATTACATAATAACTGTTAAATAAATATCTATCTCTATACGGGGGGGGGCAATTCAGGGCCATCACATATGAAATTAGATAGATAGAGATGTAAAGCTGAGTGGCTTCCATAACCAGGGGCATCGGTACAGCTCGATTAAAAAAATAGGGGTAACTTCCCCAAAATAGGGTCTTTTAGAAACATTTAAAAACTATCACCAAATAGGGGTCTTTGGGTGAACATTCCAAAATTTTCACCCAAAATAGGAGGTCTTTAGGTGCCAGTGGTATTTTTGTTTTTTTAAATGGGGGTCTTTAGTTGGGTGACAGTGGTATTTTTTTTAAATGGGGTCTTTGGGTGACCATTTTCAAAATATATGGGATCATTGGGTGAACAGCGATGCTGAAAAGGGTTTTGTACAGCTCTTACATACGAGGCACCTCCAGATGGGAGTGCCCCCAGGTCTCCCAATAGTTTTGATTAAATCCGACTCAGAGAGTTCATGAGGAGGGGCGCCCTCATGTCCCAAAATCGGGTTTTTTGCCTGTACATAAGCTTGTCCCATATAATAATCACTGTGTTTGAACTTGCTAAGCTAAATCGAATTCCAATGCCTTCCAATGACTTCCATGCAGACATTTATTTTTAAAGGCCTTCAGTGTCAACCGAAAGAGTTCAAAATTATTTGAGTGAAGGAAACAGTGTATGTCAAATATCTTTTCCAACAGAAGAATTGGCAGTTAATGAAAAGGAAACAGCAGTGTTCAAGAGATATGAATCCCATTCAATTACGTGGGGTAGTAATAAGTGTCCGCACGGACAATCATGACTAAAATCCGGTTTTGCCTTATTCGGTTGTTTTTGGTCTTAGCATTTGGCAGGTGTATGTTATTTATATTACCAACAAGCAATATGATTTTTGCGATTTTTTAGATTTTCTGATTAGCAAATCACTGATATTGTGTGCAATCACGGGCCTTTCTTACAGTATCCCTAATTGGCTCATTACCATGATTATAGCCGATTATAAGGCCTGAGTAGTAACCAATCAAAATAGACTTCTCTAATGCATGACACTGTTAGTTTTTCCGTACCATGCTTTACCATACGTAACGCACGGGTATGATTGTTTTATGTTTATTAGCCAATCAAATCGGTCGAGAGTGTGGAATGGACTCTTAGAAGTAATTGTCAATGTGGGTGGCGCCAGCTTCTTTTTCTGGGCGGGGGGGGGGGAGGTGGGCGAAAAGGTGTAAAGTGAGTTTGCGGGGGCGTGGGTGGATGGGTGTTTAAGAGTTGGGCAGGATTCACAGTGTGGACGGTTTGTGTTAAACCAATTTTGTTTACCCAAATCGCGGCTTTGCAAATCCGTCATTTTTGGGGGTTGGGGGGGGGGGCTGGCGCCTGCGCCACTGCCTCCGTGAAAGAAAGAGAGCAAAAAGCAAAAAAGTGCGAAACTACCAAATCCCTTTTACAGATAAAAATAATAAGTTGACCACCTTGAGATACAGTTAAAAGCAACAAAATGAAAATATTTTCTGTACATGCATGTGTTTATATATTGGGTAATGTTTGATGGTGGTTTGAAAATTGATTGTTTAGTACCCCTTTTGGAAACCCATAAATAACACCTTTCAATGATTCACCGAAAAAGAAAGAGTTCAGTCATTTTAAGTTAAGTTGCACAGATATTCGCAATATATTAATTTTTAAAAAAAAATAGTGAACTAAGGTTAAAGATAGTACCCTGAATTGGCTCAATTCCAATAGTTTGCGATGAATCGGATATATTACATGGTACATGCATACAACATGGTTTTGTAGAAAATGAGGCCGCGCGCATCCTAGGAAGGCTCTGTAACGCATCTTCGCACTATTATCTTCCATGTGAGTATTCGGTTAACGGAAGGTACATTGAGTAGGGCGAAGTCACTGCGAATGGGGGTAGGTAATTATTCCCTTTACAGCGCGCTGTTCCTTTGTTTTAACAAGTTTTTATTTATTTAAAAAACTGAAAAAAATGGTTTATTTGTTTATTTGTTTGTTTATTGTTTATTTATTTATGCGTTTATGGTTTATTGTTTGTTTGTTTATTTGTTTGTTATTGATTCGTTTATTGTTCCTGTTTATTTGTTCGTTTATTTATTCGTTTATTTATTCGTTTATTTGTTTATTTTATTCGTTTATTATTTGTGTATTTATTCGTTATTATTCGTTATTTCATTCGTTTATTCATTCGTGTATTCATTCTTATTAATTCGTTTAGTCACGTTTATTCATTCGTTATTCAATTTCGTTTGTTCATATTTTGTTCAGTTTATCATTCTTTTATGCATTCGTTTATTCATTCGTTTATTCATGTCGTTTATTCATTTCGTTTATTCATTCGTTTTTCATTTTGTTTCTTCATCAGTTTCTTCATTCAGTTTCTTCAGCGTTTTTATTCGTTATTCATTCGTTTATTGCATTGATTATTCATTAGTTATTCATTTGTTTATTCATTGGTTATATTGTTGATTTATTGTTACTTATTTAGTGTTTTTATATATTGTTTTTTTTATATATGGTATTTATTGTTTTATTATTCATGTTTGTTTTATTTGATTTATTTTCTGATTTTTCTGGTTTGTTATGTTGAATAGAAAAACTTGGACACTGAGTTCGGTTTACATTTTTTGCATACACTAGTTCCTCCAGCGATATATTTGCATTCACTCATGAGTATGGAGCTGGGTATGGGAATCGCGCAATTGATTGCGCTTAGGAATGGATACAAGGTTTAAAGCGTTTTCGCCTGTTACCCCATAAAACATCGACATTTACACAAAATGACAAATAAAAAAAAAGCAGGACCCTTAGTGGAAACCATACAAAGATTTTTCTAAACTTAAAATCAGTAATAGCACATGTCATGAAGAAGATGAAGGACAGTATGGGTAATTTTAAAGACACTATCAGTGATTAATCAGGTGGAGATTCAAAATATTTGAAAATTTGCGGGATTAGCTCAAAAAGTGAAGGCATTAAGTTTGTTAAAATTCTCATAAGATACTTTTGGCACTGAAGTATTGCCAGTAAGGGGAAGAACAATGGTAGTATTCCAAGATACGATTTCCATGCAGTTACGTTGTTTAGTAATTGTCCGTACGGACAGTTAATGACTAACATTCCAATTTGTCATTATTAGGTTGCTTCTGGTTTTATTATTTGTAGGATATGTTAGTGTACCTGTACGTGTTACATTACATGTAAAAACATGATTTTGTGATTTTTTCGATTTTCTCGGGGGGGGGGGGTCAACCAAGAAGAGTATTTTAGAACCAAAGGGTTTTCCCTGCTTTTTATTTTTGCTTAACTTTTCAATATATACCTCAACACATACCAAAAGAACATTTCTAGGCCTGTTTAAATGCTAAAGTTTCTTTAAAAATCAAGCAATCAATCAATATTTACTTTTTATTCATCACATGATACAGTAAAATATAACAGTACGATGATAAATAATGAGTGATTTAGTACAATCAAGGAGGTGTTACACGTTCTTCGTATAATGAGTAAAATTGTAAATAAATCATTAACGCTGGTATTCTGAAAGGGAGTCTAACTTTAGACCCCGGATTAAACCAGGGTTAGTCCTATGAGTCCTACTTGAGTGGACCTTTTCCTTCCATACTCTAAAAATGTGCTTTAACGGGTGACAAAATTCCTCATGGATGGGCCATTCCGGTGTGAAAGCAGATATAGTCCGGCAGGGGCCATAGTCCGGGGCTCCATAGACGATAACGGAATAAAGCGTGAAACTAATGTTATGTGAAGAGTCAACTGAAACGATTGCCCTATTGTTCACCATTGTTCCCGGACTATGAGTACGCCGGACGATAATTACTTCTACACCGGCACATCCATGAGGAATTTTCTTACCAGTTACTTATACATTTATATAACTTTCACTGTATTTTGAAAGGAAAAAGGTCCACTCATGTAGGACTAACTCTGGTTTAAACCCACGACTAAAGTTAGACTCGCTTTCAGAATACCAGCCAATGAGTATATATAATAGGCCTACTGGAGGAAATGTGTCACGTACCTTCCAACATTTCAGGACTAAACTGGCAAATATTTCAAAATTTCTGTGACAATATAGAACATAATAGGATGCTTCATACAGGACAAAAAGGTCAATTCTAAGTTTTCAACCCTTTTTTCTGAGAGTGTACCCCAAAAGACAGTACATCTTATTTTTGGCCATCACCCCTGTTCATCCCAGTACCAGATCTCTTTTGAATGGACAGTAAATGGCCTTTAGATTTCAGGTTTATGCGGGTGCAGATGCATAAGGGACATAATGCCTAACTTTTCACATCTTCAAGAGGTATCCAGTGCAAGTGTATCGCAAGCCAAAAGGTCATAACGTATGGCTGCAACAACGCGTTGCTACTCGCTAGATACTTCGCAACGCGTTGTGGGTCTAATTTTTGAAATACGTCACAGAAATTCATCATTCTAATTGGCCGACGCCGCAACGCGTTGCTACTCTCTCCAACGCGTTGCCGAAATTTTGCAACGCGTTGCGGCAATACGTTATGGCCTTTATGGCTTGCGATACAAGTGGTATCGGGATGCGTGCTTCTTGCATGGAAAGTTAGGCATTATGTCTCCTGTATCTTTGCCCGCTTAAACATGAAATCTAAAGGTCGTTACTGTAAAATAGCAATTGCTCGTCTAGTTGAGCATCGTCGAGAATACATGTGCGAGTATTTGAAGAAAAGAAAAGAAATCGATTATATCAAGAAACTCATGTCACAAACTTGAAATCGAGGCCAGAATGAAACAAAACCTTTGGTCAAGTCACACACGTTATATAGATGGCGTTAGAGCGTATTTTGTGCTGACGCAGCCGGTGGCGGTTAAGCATCATTCAATATAGCAACTCAAGAAAATGAATCAAATAGGATTATATAGCACGCAAACGACAATCCGATTTGGGCGCTTGGATGTGGCCATCATGGACCAGTCATGGTTGTTCCCATGGCCCATGTAGGACTACGTAAATAACCCTTATTTTGATGATTTTTTTCGATTTTCCTGAATTAGCAATCACTGATTGCCTTTACCGCCTTTAACGTTTTGCGACCGCAGGCCTAGTCTATAAAGTTCGCTTTAGATAACTGTTTTTCGCCGCAGGCCTATAGATTTACTAATCTAAGTAAAAATCGTTTTTTCCTTAGAATTTTAAGGAATTATTTTCTGACATTTTATGAATATTAAATTAGCTAATTACATGAAGTGATGGATTTTAGTATTTTCCCACATGTATTGACCTTGTTGTTGCACAATCAAACACAAACATAAAAATATTAATTTTTTATGTATACATTCCGCTAAGCGACCCGGGCCGATAGCCCCTTAAATAGGGTTGAAGAATGAGGGAAATATGGGGTAAAAGTGAACAATCAATTCTCTTAGATAACTGTTTTGCGCCGCAAGGCAATTAATTCGCAGGCCTCTATCATTAGTGAATCTATTCATGTTCTTATATAGAGTTGTTGCGCCGATGTCCGATAATTTACAAGTGAGCTACTCGTTCCAGTGCTTAGGTTAGGGTGAAAGCCGGTGACAATGACTTAAGGTAGGAGGCGAAAGTCGTGTGATCTACTCGCCCCAGCAACTTAGGGTTAGGAGAGGGAAAGCCATGATTTTCTTTTTCCCTCGCTCGTGGGGGTACTAGGGTTAGGGCGAAAAGCCGAGTGATCTAATCGCTACAGTGACTTAGGGTTAGGGGGTGAAGTCGAGCGATCTACTCAGTCGCTCCAGTGACTTAGGGTTCGGGCGAAATCCTAGTGATCGACTCCCTTACAGTGACTTATATTATATAGGGTTAGGGGAAAGCCAAGTGGAGGTCATCGCTTACATGACTTATACGAAACTATATCTACTCGCTACATGACTTGGGGTTGGTGGTGAAAGCTGATGATCTACTCGCTACATTGACCTAGGGTTAGGGCAAAAGCCAAATGATCTAATCGCTATACAGTGACTTATAGGGTTACGTTAATTTATGTTACTCTAACCATAAACCCAACTCTAACCATAACCCATTAACACCTTATCCCTAAATCATAACCCTATACCCTCGCTTTGTTGAACATCCACCATTTGATCCTCGCTTTTTGTATGTAAAAAACCCAAAAAAATCCTCACTTTATAACTCAAAAACAACAAGCCAAAAACAATTGCCCTAATGTAAATTTGTATATACAGTGTGATTCAAAAAAACTTGACCCGGATTGTGTCCGCCATTTTTAGTTTTTTTAAAAACATATATCTTAACAGATGTTATTCATCGGAAAGCCTATTTCATTATCTTTTAATTTGGCTTGCCAAGATAATTCCCATCGTTAAGTATATAGGCGAGCTCCAGTCTTGAAATCAAGTAGTCCGGTTTTTTCCCGATCCACGGATTCCCATTTGAATGCACGCGCCCATTATGCATATGACCTCCCTAAAATGATGATACGGGTATGTCTGTTTAATTTCAAATAAAGTGGTATTTTTTTTTTTTTTTTTTTTTTTTTTAACTTGATCTTTATTTAAAACACTTTTTTCATTCAAAATGGTTGTTTATTTGGTTTACCAAATATAGAACAAATACTTTAAAAAAACCTCAGAGGTTTGTCACCAGCTGTGTTGTTTTCCTTATAGTAGATTCATTCAACTCTTTCCAGAAACTGATACAATGTATCCAGTTACTTTATTTTTCCCAAGTGATTGTTATGATGCTGAGGCACGTAGAAAACGCTAAGAGGGCATCGATGGGTAATTGTGACTGAATTTTGTGGGGTTAAATAGCGTCAACATTTAATCCTACATCACTCCTTAAAATGCCGATTTTCTTCTGGGACCCCCCCCATTTTCTTTCCTCTCTCTTCGCTGACCGCGGACGACCGCGGGCCGTCATTTTTAATGTGAATCCGTGGAAAGCAGAAAACACCTACTTGATTCAAATGACAGTAACTCGGCTAGATCCTAACCGATATGAATGAGCTTGGCAGCAAATTAAAGATAATGAACTAAGCTTTCAGATGATCTCACCACATGTTAAATATAATTAGATACTTGCACATTTCAAAATGGCGGACACAATCATAGTCAAGTTTTTTAACTCACCCTTGTATATGTGTATGTAAACGTAGCTATGGTGGTATGGCCTATTTATGATGTGTGTATTTATGTAGTCTTCATGATGTGTGTGTGTGTATGTGTATGTATTTTTTTTATTTTTTTTATTTTTTTTATTTTTTTTCCCACCATATTTTTATGTACTTCTTTGTCGTTTTTAATTTTTTTGTATGTATAATGTTATGTGTGGTTGTATTGTGTATGTATTTATGTGTGTAAACTAAATGTATGTAGGTAGAGATATAGAGTCCTCTCTTATATAAAATCACTATTATGTATGTATAGGCTGTATACTGTATGTAGGGCGTGGGTGCCTACATCCATGTTTGTTTTTTTGAATAGTATCGTTATGGGGGGGGGTGCGGGTTTTCATGGCAGGAATTCAAAGGAACTACTGCTTTTTGCCATATGTTCTTATTCTTTTTTCCAACATAATATGATACATTTTTGAGGAGGAAAGGGAACTCAAGGAATCCAATATGATTTTTCCTTTTTTTTCAAAAATAGTATTTTTTTGATAAAATCATAAAAAAATTGTGATTTTCACTCATTTGTTTTGTTCCCTATAACAAAAATATAGAAACGGTGTAAAAATATGCCTTTTCCGCGTTTTAGTATTCCAGAGTCATGGTTCTAGGATCGGTATTTCCCGTTCTGTTTTCAAATTGCTCGGGCATGCAACGTAACTGCGCCTTTTTAACCTCCCATTTAAACACCATAGACGTGCCGCATGTAATGTTAGGGGGCACATTTTAAACCATAACTAATCAAAACTAAACATCTTCAAGTTCAAAAAAAAGATAGCCGCTAAGGTTTCACAAGGGTAAAGGAGAAAAAAAATAGTAGGCCTAGTTTCCGTCAGATACCAAAATTTTTGACCACTGTCCGGTAAATCGGGCGTATCGGATGACGAGCTATTACTGGGGATCGTCCATTGTCCTTTAGAATCGGTTCACCTCTATAAACAAATCTGTTACCCACGGATGAGTTTTTATAGTTAAACCAATTCAATGTAGAGCAGAGCAAAAATTACGTGTGTTTTCTTCACAGTTCCCCAACCTTCCCCCTTCACCCCCACTTTTTCAGATTTTGAAGTGCAATGACGGAAACATGTTTGCGCAGCTCTGTCCCCATCCTCCCCTGAGGCCTGCTCTCGGCGGCACTGGTATCAGTATTAATACAAAGATGGGTTATTTGTGCTAGAAATTCGGCATATTGACTGATAGTATTTACACGAACCATTGTCGGCTCATACAGTGGTGGTAACCAGATAATTTCATATTTATATAATGGTAGACTTGGGGGGGGGGGGCGCAAAATAAAAGAGGAGGATTACCCTTTTCCCCTTCCTAAGAAAATAGATTTTGGTGGGAGATTTTTTTGCAAGGTGAATACGGGGTATACTCTTATACTCTTTATACTATTTTATTACTTTCCTGATCTGTATGCGTGGGATGGGGTAAGAAGATTTGAGTTGGGTAGGCTCCTTATATCCCATCACTGTACAAAATTACAGTGGCAATTGGACAGAAAAAGCTGGAAAATACTGTAAAAACTTACAGATTTGGCGTAATTTGGAAATACAGGAAAATACTGTAATTTGGATGTCCAATTTTCCAGGCCTGTAATACAAATCTTGAAAAGTAAGACTTATATTCAAATTTAATGAGTAACAGCATCATTAATACACTACTATGATTTTTCAATTATACACCATTAAAGACACTATCAGTGATTTTGAACAATATTGAAATTTTGCAGAATAGCTTCAAGGTGTAGGATAAGTCTGAGAATTCTCATAAGTTACCTTTTCCAGCTGTGATAATTGTCAGAAAAGGAGAAAACGGCAGTGTTCCAAGATACGGTTCTCCATTCAATTACGGTGTTGTATAAGTGTCCGTTCGACGTAATGCCTAAATCTCTGATTCTGTCCTTATGTAGGTGTTGCTTCTGGTCTTATCTTTGCAGGGTATTTAGGATACCTGTACTGTCCATACATGCAAAATCTGTGTTCTGATGATTTTTATCGATTTGCTGATTTAGCAAATCCACTGATAGTTGTCTTTTAAGAAGTATACTAAGATTATGCAGGGAAAAATACTGTAAATTTTACAGGAAAATACCGGGCAGCAATTTCGGCAACAAAAGAAACCCCGTAAAACTATAGCTTTTACAGTTTTTCATTCATATCAAATTTACTGTATATTTTCGTTTGATGTATACATTTTTACACAAACTTAAATTTTACAAGTATAATGCCTTTAAAAAAATGTTGGTAGGCCTACTAAGTTAGGATTTCGGCCATTGTTTTTTTATTCCCCACACACATTCACATCCTCTGTAATAACTCACAACCACATAATATGTTTTTTTAAGCGTTTTGATTAAATTAATTTTTTAAACGTATAACTGTAATTTTACGGTAATTTTGGTTGGCAGAATTCTGCCATTATTTTCTGTAAATTTACAGTATTTTTTTTTTACAGTGTTAAACCCCCCCTCTCAAACCGCTGTTTACACCATTGCGCTCATGAAACCAAAACACGCTTATCCGAAGCAACCTGTGAGCGAAATTCGTAATTTGTCATTATAAAAAAACATAACTTTTCGAATAAAGAGTACTTTTTTTCAATCCAAAACGGTGCTGGATCACCACACTTCACAAACTGTAGTGTAATAACCCGTTAACCCAAGGGTGGGATAATTTTGGCCCCCCTGGGGGTTTCTGATTTTTGGTCAGGGTACCCAGCTCGTTCCAAAAAAAGAGGACTAGCTGCAATTGTGGGCCTAACCGCTAAGGGGTATCAAATTCACAATTAATCAGTTCTAGTCCCGCTATGGGTAATCAATTCATTTGTGATTGTGGACTGGTTCATGATACAATAGGAAAAATTTAAACCTAAACATTATCACAAAATAACCCCAAGTGTGTAATTTTTTCTTGCCGTAGCACAGTTGTCATTTTTTCTTGCATATTAGATATTTTAAAGGTATATCTTGTATATTCACATATTTAGAACAGTTCCCGCAAGGGGTGTAATTTCACTGCAAATGGTCCCGTTAGTGGTAAGTTTTCAGTGAAAACTCGTCAAAAACGGTCCCGTTAGGGGTTATTTTTTACTGAAAATTGGTCCCGTTATGGGTCACCTTCAAACCCCTGGAACGAGCATGGTACCACCCAACAACCCCTGAGAACCCCCCCCCCCCCCCCCCGGTTTTTGCACCCACTGGTGTTAGATTTACAACACCACTTCGGTGTTAAATACTATCATGTTGTGTTATATTAAGACAATTTTTTTGGTGTGTATCAGGATGGTGTTAATTTTACAACACAGTCGGTGTTAATTATGTTTTTAATACTGCCTTGACATGATAGGTGTTAATTTAACACTCTCCTGGAATCAATACTTTGGCCGCACCTCTGGTTTGGTGTTAATTAACACTAAACGTTGGTGTTAACATTATATGTGTACGTCTGATAATTTGAAAATGTTTGATTTATTTTTATATGTAACGGCTTGCCTCTACCAAATCATACCTAGATCATCACCAAAGGGCAATAATTTTAAAAATTTCAACAACCAGAAACTTACACCGACAAGCTTGATACCGACTTGGTGTTAAAATTTTTGTGATTTTAATTTTTTTTTTACCCATTTTACATCACAAGAAATAAACAAGAACCATGCTTTCACTTGAAAGGTTTTCGATAAAAACTGAATTATTTGGTGAAACTTTGATATGATTTGAATATTCAGTATGTACAATGAAGAAAAGACGGATATAAAACATGAAATTACAAATAAAATAACTTACACCGACATGAATACAACAAATAGACATAAAGAGGAACCGAAGATAGCCGAAAAGTCTTTTAAAAAATAATAAAAAAACAGGAAAAACATAAGGGATAATCTCGGATTTCAGAACTTATGACTTCGAATGGAAAATCATATTTCACGGAATCTGTTTGGTTTCTATTACTCTTGAACTACTCCACAGCCCATATCCATTCTAAAGGGCACAGCCAATTCGCTCATTTATGCATTTCGTGCGTTGGTGTCACCCTCGCTGGCATGCACTGTGTACTGTGTACACGCACATAAACACATAACACGATAACAGATAAACCCACAACATGGCGAGCATGAATACCAGTGATCCGGTAAGGGCGGATTTTGTCCTTTTAGATCCAGTCCACAGAGGCTATACAATGTCTAACGTAAAGCTCAGGTAAGATCTAACAGCAGTAAATAAATTTTATCACATCATGTCACTCACCGTTATTATCCCTTCGCAGATGGAATTTATCCGACCATATTTTTCTGTCTGGTCTCCTACCTGACGCAGTAGCCGCTGATGCGGGTCGGCGCACCGGATGTGGCGGGATCACCGTGGCATAACAGCGGGACGCTCTACATGATAGCGTAGTGAAATCACTGCGGTCTAGTTTCACATCCTCCAAACAATAACAAAGTGAAATGATACTATATAATAAGGCCTATAAATTATGAGCACTGGGTTTGTTTGTTAATGTCTCACAAAATAAAAGCAGTTATTTTTTAAACCTTGTTCTCCGCGATGCCATTCATTCCCTTTTCACTTTGTGTTTGTTTTTTTTTTTGGGTGGGCGGGGGGGTGGGGGGGGGGCTGGGGAGTGAATGGGTGCACCCACTGGATCAATATTAAGGGGCATTTTTGTGATCCACAGCCTTGTCCCCCCCCCCCCCCCCGACTTAACCCACCCAAGTCAAAGAAACCATTTGAGATGTTTTGTCATCTGAACTGGTAGCCTTAGTAAATACCTAAAGGCTGACTCAGAGGTTAGGAACTACATTTTTTGTGTGTATTTATAAAAAAGGCAACTTTGACATTGAAATAATATATATCGAGAAGTATTATTTCATGCAAAAATATGGTGGTTTGAAAATTGGGAGGGTGCCCTCGGGTAATCTCCGAGATCCTCCTTTAATATTATGTGTGAAATTCTGTAAGAATTTTGCAATTTTGTATTTTTCTTCTGTCCATAAATGGACAGTTATTACATTCACAGGTGGCCCTGGGGGGAGGGGGGGGAAACTCGCTTGAAAAGTGATGGGGTGTGTAAACGTAAACCGGTATCTAAAAGTAGGGAGCTATCGGTACTGGATGTCCTTTGAAAAAGGGGTCATTCGGTACTTATTAACAAAAGTGTTTAAAGTGGGCTCCATTGGGGTACTGGTAAGCCAAAATAAATGGGAATCATGGGGAGCAAGGGCTATGGTTCTGCTGTCATGCAAACCAAAAATTAAGCAAAAATTTGCAGTTGAAAAGTGAAAGTTGACAAAAATGGATCATTGTCTCTTTGAGTATGAACAACTCTGCATTATGCTGCAAAAGGCATTGGTCCAGATGGAAAAAAAGGGTCTATGGTTATTGAGACGGTAAAAGAAGAGGGGTGGGTCATTCGACTTACATGTGACACGTACCACGGGCACGGATGTGGCCTATGGGACCGGTGGAAAATCGATTGTTCATACCACGGACCAAAACCGCAATAGTGGAAGCAACTCCAAATTTTGTGTAATGGGGGGTTTAAGGTCCACGTTTTTGCTGTAATTTTATGAGAGGTCCCAAATTTACAGAATTTTGAAAAGAAAGTACAACTTTTTGGTGATGTGATGTTCAAAAAAGTCAAAAAAACGAGAAAAGTACTATTTTATGAGGTTCGAGGGGCCTAGGTCCACTCTCACAAAAAAGCCAATTCTTTGAAGTTCCTACTCCCAAAATAATCCTGTAGATGCTCCCTGGCCAAATCATACATGGAGCCATATCTATACGTTTTCATTTCAATATTTTCTGTAATGTTGAGGTATTTAAACAATTAGGAGATGGATGCCCATTTTACAATTGTTTGCAGAAATTTTTAAAAATCAAAAAACTAAAAAATTAAAAAAAAAGGTTTTTATTTTTCTCTGCCCCTAATTACTTGTGTAAACACAGACCTGTAGCTGTTGCACTCCCTGACGGGAGTAACATCACACCTTGTCAAATGGGGTGTTAAATGTTAACACAATTGGTGGTCAACATGTGGGTGTTAGTTTTTTCTGGTGTTTGAAATTTGATAATTGAACACTGCCTGGTTGTTTTTGCTATAATTTTATTAGTACATTTTGTGATCTGTTTCTGATTTGTTAGAGGCAAGCTGTTACAATAGAAACAAAAATAATAAAATCAACATTTTCTACTAAAATATAGCACGTTACAAATATTAATGTTAACAACTCCTAAGTTGGTGTTTAATTAACACCAGAGGAAGTGGTCCCATATTGCCAACCATTGAGAGTGTTAAATAATTCACCAATAGTGTCAATTTGGCACCCGCAGTGTTAAAAAATATAACGTCGACTGTGGTGTAAAATTACACCAACAGTGTCATCTACAACCAAAATTTTCCTTAATGTAACACCAACATGGTGGTAATCTAACACCGAATGGTGTAAATATAACACCAGTGGTGCAGTCCCCCATTACAAGAGGGAGTTTAAAAAAAATTAACAAACACCCATGCTGGTGTTTAAAGGTAAACACCGCCCGTTTTGGAAGTGCAGCAGCCATTTCCATCCTGGCCCTTTTTTTTTAATCTATACCCCTATAATTCTTTTGGGGTCATACAGGCAGTTTTTACCTAAATGTTAAGGTCCATGGCGCACCGTTCGCTAATAGCCCGTCCCCAGAAGCCCATATTTAACCGGGAGGTGGCAACTTTTGGTATCAGAAGAAACTACTATTTTTCCCTCATTACCCTGTGAATCTTAGGGCCAAAGGAGGTTTGGTTTGGAAGTAATGAGCGAAATTAACCCCAATTTGGTTCGACCAATATTAATTTTACCACAGTACTCATGGTCTTACTAAATCACACGTTTTCTGCCTCGCCACATGAAAAGCATTGAAATATCGGCGCGAAACTTCACAGGTGGGGTTTTTTGTGGAAGGCCAATCTATCAAGAGACAACTCATATCCTTAAATCGGGGCAGCCCCCTTTAAAGATATGGTTCTGCATTTGTTTTGTAGGACTTTGATTTGGGAATTGGGAAATCCTTTATTTTGTATTTAGTTCGAATTAGAATACAAAGCCCAGGGCTCTTGTTCAAATTGGTGGGGTGGGAATGTCTTCCCAAGCGTCGGTAAGTACGGCCCATAGCTATGTTTGCCTGGGAAAACATAATCCATGCAGACCCGACCTGCAGACTTGGGTCAAATTTTAACACAAATTTGCCATTTTCCCCTCAGAAATTTTAGCAAATTTTTGAAAAAGTTGGCTTTCAGATTGGGGAAGTGTCAAAATGGAAAGTCAAAATCCCGCAAAAATCACCTACAAACACAAAGCACACTCTATTTTCGCTGATTACCAATAAACAAACGAACAAGGTGGGCCTCCCGGCTGTTTTCGGTCGCAACTCCCGAGGTCAAATTCATACTAATTTAAACTATTCCAACTTTGGTGCACAACAGCGATATACCGGATTACGACAGTCCCGGCCATTAAATCAGTATTAGGTAAGGCTAACCATTTTCTTGAATTGTGGTATCCAAAATCGTAGGGGGTGCGTTTATTAGAGCAGGGCGTTTATTAGGAACAACACGGTAGGTGTTCACGTTAGACGTTTAAGGTTCTTTGCAAGGAAAAATTGTGTCCATCAAAAGTGTAACATTCACCCCATCAAGAAGTCACATATTTGAAACACTTGTTGCAGGCAACTCATTTCTAACATCTTTTTTGAGTAATCTCATGATGAGTTAAATAGGTAAAACATCTGACATTATCATTTTTTTGGAGCCAAGTGTGTGAAATATCGGATCCAACATGATAATAGATAAATGGATATTTAACACCCAATATTATTGTCTCGCTTATGAGTTTTTAAAATATTGGGCCTTGCTGCGGTCTCGCGCGAAGATTTTTGCAACTCATAGCTCGACAATTAATTTGGGCTTATCGATCCAATTTTATATCAGAGTTGGCTAACAAAAATTGTACGTAAATGATCTTTTTTTTTTCGAAACCTTATCATCTCCTGATTCGCTATTTATATTAATTTTGTCTTTCTTTTTTTCAAGAGTAGCTGGGAATCAATTCCCTTTACAAGTTTGCTAATTTAAAAAATTATATCTCGAAATGTACTTAAAATAAGCAAAAACAAAAAATTGTAAAATAACAAACATTTGTTACTATCTCGGCAAAAATAAAACAACTGGAATGTACTGTCGAGACTCATTCATAATTTACATCTACTGATCCATACCGAAGCCCTACATGCAGTTTTTCCTCACCTATTAAATTTCGATATAGTACTTGCAAGGCACGCACACACACTTACACATTCTGAAAAACCAATTCCTGAATCGCTGGAGCGCATAGCGAGTGTAAAATGCTCGTCAGGTCGACAACACAATACCACATCACTTAGTGCATTGTACTGGGTGCATTTGGAGGTCAAAACCATTTAATGCATTATCTCACTGTTAAGTGAAAAACAATCCTTTCTTTGTGTGCACTTTTGTTCTGCTAGTTTTCCACCAGTGTGTATTACTTGTGGACACAATTGATTAGTTATGTGGTCATTTTGATCTCTATGAGTGGATTGAACCTGGATGTATACCTTATGTATCCTTCCACCCATTCATTTGATTTTTTCATCATGCTGCTTGTCGGCAATTTAAAAATACATTTTTTTGTTGGTTCTTAGTAAGACCTATGTATATGTTGGAAAATGACATGAGAAATTACAAACCTAAAAACCCGATATAAATTATTATTCATATGTACTTGTTTTCTTAGACATGTGTGGCTCTCTTCTTTTGGCAATAATGAAAATGAGATCTCCAGGGGTCAAAAATAAGATGAATTAAAACAATAGAACAAAATAAACTGCCCTTATCAAGTGCATTTCTCAATTAGGTCCATGGTCTAATCGCTAATAGCATCCATTGGCATATCCAGGGGTGTGTGGAGGGAGCACGCACACCCGGGGGTCTAAAAATAAGAATTTAAAGCAATATTTAGCACAATTTTTTGAAGGGCGCCCCAATTTTTCAAAATATGGAGATTTTTACACGTGTTGCATTGGTAAATGCTAGTAAACTATACCGTGAATGGTTAAGCTCGAAAATTTCTAAAAATTTGGTTTTTGTCACAAACGAGGAATTTTACTAGACTAATTATTATCGGGGATCCCCGCATATAATTCAACGCTGCTGGAAACGGCCTTCCAATGTGAAATAGCCGAGGAAATAGGGCCATGTACGTGTCTCCGGCCTATCCATTAGTGCTAACAAGTCAAGTCGAGGTTATTTTCTCGAGGTGGCACTTATTCCTCAGGACGGAAATAACGTAGCATTTCCAGTCTGCCGTTAAGTCAATCTGGAATCCCAATTCTAATTACAAAAATCGCTTATTTTGTGATAAAATACGCATTTTTTTAGATTCTGTTCGCAGGTATAGCTTCCTAGACAATACCAAGTAAAACGGTTGCAAAAATATCAAAATTTGAACATGGGGGCGCTCTTCAAAAAATGTGCTAATATTGCTTTAATAGCTGTACATAGGCCTCAGACTGCACAGAAGGGTTTGAAATAATGTCAAATTTGCCTGAAACTCATATTTTTCCGTGGGGGGGGTGTGCCCCTGGATGTGGACAGGGGCTCTGACGGGACCCGCCAGCGGTGCCTGCGACCAGGCCTGGGACCTCTGCAGCATAGACTGGATGATAATCCAGGACGCGAACTCTGGGGTGTAAGATCTGGTACGTCAGCTCTACTATTTTTCTCATTTTACCTTGTGAAGGTCTTACGATTAACGGATGTTGGGTTGGATGTTGTATAAGTTGCAAAGTGGCCCATTTTGGTCGAGCCATAATAATTACAAAGATACTCATGTTCAAAGTACAGGAAAAAATGCAATCATATTCTGGTTTGTGTGTACATGAACATCTTAGTTAATTCAAAATGGGGGAGGGGAGGCCAACACCCGAGTCGATATATTTACTGTACAAGACACATGAGTACTTAGGTAAAAGTGTCAAGAAGTTGACGACACAAGACCTTGGATGAATAATGCTAAAAATGTAAAACCAAAAGTAGTAAACTAATACTTAGAGTTAAAATGAGTGATAAGTTCAGGGTTCTTACTTGGGAAAAATAGGATATTGGTGGGATCACAGCATCTGAGATAAAAGTTCCCCCAAACATGATGCATTGGGGGATGGGATCTCAATGCACCTCTGATATTGTAGCTCACCCTAGTCCCTTATATGTAAACTCGCCACTCACCTATTGTAACTCCCTCTAACCCACAACCCCATCCTCGCAGTGTTACCAATCCCTAGCAGTTCAGAATTAATGGCTCAATTTAGCCTTTGTGACCAACCTCCAATTATGCAGCAATTTATGGACACTGAAAATGGAATGGAATTCAAGGTCGGGAAGATAAAAAAAAGTCAAGTTCACACTCTCAGAAATTTTACGCTTTGGTGTTAAAGCTGATAAGGTCAATGAAAGAGAAATTTGGTTCAGGCCAAGAGAACCGGTTGAAGAGAGATACCAGTAGCTTCCACCATGCATGCTCCATTGGCAGTTGTTGTACAGGTTGTCATGCGAATCGTTAGATAAGAAACACTCTTAAAAGCAAGTTTGTGATCAGTACTATCAATTAGCCAGGTTCATACTACGATCCACTCGTACCTGTACAAAAACCTCATTGGAAGCAATGCCTGTGGAACTATTGCAATCTTCTCTTACCGTTGTATGAAGGAATTGCCTATAAGGATATTCGGGGTAATCGTGAATCGATTTGCTGGAGTTAAACAATTTTGGACTGAAGTTACAAGAATCATATGACAGATAATCAAATATGGCAACATACCCTCCATGATAGGAGAGTAAGTGCCAAAGTATAGCCGAATGTAATTATATCCAACTGAACATTAAAGGTGCTTGTTCTGAGTTATGTCTAGGTGTCCTCTACTTGATGAGGTCCTGGCACTTGCACATACACCCCCTCAAGTACGTGGCAACAAACTTGAGGTTTTGATGATAGAAGCCATGCTATCCATTTTGCAAAGCCCTAATCAATACTGTGATAATAATTGATGGGTACCATTAAAACGGTTTTTTTTTTTCTTGGGAATGAATGGATCTGAGGTTACAAAAAAAAAAACAGTCAAAATGTACATGTGGGGAAGGGGGATGCCACAAAATTTAAGAACTTTCTCCACATCTTTCAAAAATTTGCAAAGCTCCTTACCTTGGATGACACTTCCATCTAGAAAGGTACGGTGCTTGAGCACCTATAACCGCTCTGTATTAATGAATACCTATTATTCCACCCGATTAATGAATTTGGCCATTTAAATTAAAAAGCTCATTTTTGATCCATTATCCTATCCTCCTGGCATAAATAAGGATCTCCCTTACAAACCGCAAACTCCCAGCTTGGATGGACTTGGTGGTGTGCTAACGTGCTTTCAAACAAATGGATGTGTTGTACTGTTTTTAGAAGGCGGACTAAAGTTTCGGGTATTAAGAGAAAGTCACTAAAGTAAAGATAGCATCTAAAATGTCCAATTCCAAGTTGAGATGAATCAGATTTTTGGTTTGCTAAAGTAACATAGCACAGTGCCGCGGGAATACCCTGTATAACAAATTTCTGGATCCAGAAATTTGCTATAACAAGGAATGGGATTTTTAAAAGACTCAATGACTCCCTTGCTGATAAATAAAGTGTCAAATGAAAGGACTTAAAAGTTAGGAAATTCTCACATTAGATTTTGTAGATTGGTGTTTATATTTAAAATATCAGGGTTTTTATTTTTCCTTTTTACCTAACATCATGGTTTCTCAAGGATTAAAACACTTGATAAAAAAAAAACAATATGGAGTTACGGTATTTAATTTCTAAAATACCTGAAGTTGAAGCTTTAAAGGACTTTCCATCTAAGCTGAGAAAAATTATTTACATGTAGTGGAAAAATGAGAGAATTTCAAAAAATAATAAAAAACACAAATCATACCTTCTAAAATCCCAATATTTGTGGAGAGAAGTTCAATTCAACTACATTTATTGGACAATTCAGTTTACGGATTTGATTTTTTTGTGCTCTAGCGAAGCATAGAGCCTTTCGATCCGCAGAATTTGTCTGTACCAATAAAGACACTTTTTGTGAGTTTCCAGAGTTGCTATAAAATGTTCACACTTTTCTGATGAGATGAGCTGTAAGTGGCATGTGATTTTGACTAACTAAATTTTTTTTACCAAAAAAACAAGCTTTTACCTCTAGGAGCAGCGAAAAAGTGGCCTGGAAAAAGCAATATTTTTGGGTATTATAGGGCCAAGAATCGATTGAAAAAAGGTGAAATGTCGGCCATTTTGTATGTCCGTGCTCTTTGTCGATTATTTTGCTCCTTATATGGTAGTCGTAAACGTGTGAGGGAAATCGGCAACAGTGGTTGTGAAAATCGTCTTGCGGATGTGTTTCCATTTTTGGTGAAGCGGCCCGTGAAGCGGTTTTAACGCTACCGAATTAGGCTCAGCCGGCCCAAAACAAACTCGACCCATCCCAACCGGAATTCTCCCCGGTTCGCTAGCACATTCTGATTTTCGTATTAAAGCAATATTGGCAAATTTTTGAAAGAGCGCCCCCAATTTTCAAATTGATATTTTGCACAGGTTCCGTTGGTAATTGTCTTTGAATTGTGAAGATATTATGCGAACGAGAATGCTAAAACGCGTATTTATACAAAATAAGCATTTGTAATTAGGAATTGGGATCCAGATTGGACTTAACGGCAGAGCTGGAAATATTACGTTTATGTCCGTCAATAATGAAATAGGCCACCTCGCGAAACTAACCTCAACTTACTGCCTGAACCGATGAAAAAACTAATGGATGAGCGTAGACAAGTACATGCGCTGTTTCCCGGCATTCACTTGGAAGGCCGTTCCAGCAGCGTTGAATTATGATCGGGGGTCCACGATAATAATTATTCTAGACAAAATCCTGTTTGTGACAAATAGTCATTTTCGAGCTTAACCATCACATGGTTTACTAAGCCAGTTACCAATGCAACCGTGTAAAAATATCAAATTTTGAAAAAATGGGGGCGCCTTCAAAAAATGTGTACAATATTGTAAAATTTAAAAAACTAAAAAATTAAAAAAAAAAAAAAAAATGTCTCTTTTTTTCTTTTGTTGTGGTTGAAGATAAGGAAAGAGGGCAATATCTTTTCAGCGTGAATAAAAAGAACGTAGATTTGAAGATTTCAATTTATAAGCTGTACATGGTGTCCGACATAATGTTTCTCCAGACTTTCGGGTGGTACCCCATTAATATTTGGATTTAACATTAACTGCGTTGCTAAAGGTCTTACTGATGGTATTTTAGTAACTACTTAATGGCAATGTGAAATTGATATCCCACAAACAATGCATTGTTATAGTGTTGTTTTGAAGTTTTAAGCTGTAAAGTCTAGGCATTGATACTTTTCATGTACTAAAAAAACTACTCTATATGGACTAAATATGTGCCTACTGAAGTTCCTTAAATGGGGGTTGTCAGACGGCGGAGCTTTGTCCATTTTTCTGGAAAAGCTGTATTTTAAAGAGCCTTATCTCATGATGCAGTTCATAAGTGCATAGGTAGCTTAGTTTCAAGTTATGGCATTTAAAGTTTAGGACTTACTAACCAATATTCTCCAGGGATGTGTCTACTGACAGTTTTTAAATGGGGACTGTCAGATGGCAGAACTCCCTTTTTAAGGAGAGTATCAAAGAGCTCTCTCATGATGCAGTTGTAGGTGGATGGCTAGTTTTAAATATGTCCTCTACTCCTTTTTCATGAATATAAAAAAATAGATGGATTAGTTTCTATACTGACAATTCTTAAAGGGGCTGCGGAGGTGGGTCTGTCCATTTTTCTGGAAAAGCTGGATTTAAAAGCATCTATCTCATGTGCAGTCCATATGTCAGCGGAGCTTAGTTTTTAATTATGAGCTTTTAAAGTTTATCCTTTACATTTTAACCTTTCATGTCATTTCTTGCGTCAAAAATACTGATTTTTGGTCTGTGGATTACTGAAAGCTAGGTTACCAAGTTATCCAAAAAGACCATGCCCATGACGTAATGTGGGATATACACAGCTTGACCTTTGATGGACCCCTATGTGAACGTTGACAATTTCATTAAAACAAAAACAACGGTATAGTGTTATTTTCCCAAGACAGCTCCCAAACTTGTGGACAAGACGTCCAATTAGCAGGCGAGGAGGGCTGCTTACCAAGGAAAATTAAAGATAATATTGGATGGAAAAAAAGGCCACCACAAAAAAGATTCCGTTAAACCTACCATTGTACGCTGTCTTAACATCCATGTTGCATCAGTCTGTCCCTGATTACATTTCTCCCCCATGCTGCTCTTCATGAAAGAACGTGAATAAAAATAAATGTGTGGCCTCTGCAATGATGGTAATAGCCACACTACATTGATTAAAAGATTATAGCGTTGTGATTCCGTCACTTGCGATTCACAGGTCACGATTTCAAAGCCTTTACATTTCAAACTAATACGCATGATTCAGATTCCGGCTCGTGTTAAATGAACATTCAAAATAGCTGCTTCATTAATTCAACAGGTATTCAGAAATGGTCGGTTGTTAAAATGTTTGCAGAGGTCAGCTTATACTTACTTACCGGACAGTATACCTGTTCATATTATAAATGACCAGAAGTTGGACAAAAGTGATTATCTTATCTTGGACAACTGGCAAATATAATACCATAGAGACAGTACATCTTTACTTTTGACATCATCCCTGCCCATCCAAGCACCAAAGTATCGCTCTACTCAGAAAACGTACTATCACAATTGCTCATTTCGCACATATGCATCGACTGAGGAACTTCATAATTGGCCAGAGAAACCTAGCCACAAGGGCGCACATGTGAATGTAAACAAAGGTGACCTCCTGGATTACCCCTATTGTGAAACTTTGACCCCATTTTGTTAAAATCTTTAAAATTTTATTTTCGTTGGCACATAAGAATTCTAGGGCCACTAAAGTTTACTCAAAAAGAACCACGTGGCCCATGACTAAATGTGATATTTACACAAAATGACTTTTGATGACCCTTTCGTGACCTTTGAACCCAATTCATTAAAATCAAACACCAAAGTCTCTCAACAAAAAAACACTGGCAAATCTATAAACATCAAACTCGACTCCATTGACAAACCGTGATGGCAGGCGACAAAGCGTTCCGGGAACGATGTATTTTTTTTTTTTACCTTTTTTCCCTTTAACACTTGGAAATTTTGATTTCTTTTCTATTTTTCAAAAATGGCACAAATCTTACATGGTAGTTGGCCCAAATGTCTCCGATATCGTTGTGGACTGTTTCTATTGATACTTTGGCCTAAAATAATGCAGTGAATTTTTATGATATTCATGTAGCATTACCACATAATTGACAAACCGTAAAATGATGAAAGGTGAATTTTACAATGAGTAGATTAGCTAAGCACTTGCGCCTAAGAAAATTGTTCCATTTTTTGGTTGCGTGGTTCTCAAGATATGGTCCACTGAACAATAGTCGGCAAACATAGCAATCATTTTTCTTAGCATGGAAATCCCCATGCCCAAATTGAGCAAACCGTGTCCCTAATACCCCATCCCTGCCCTGACAACAAGACAGAAAACTGGTATTTAGCACAATCGCAGCATTGTCCATGGGTATTTCATGAGATGGAATGATAAGTACACATAAATGATTTTGGCAACCGGCTTCAAACTGAAATCAATCGCATGCAGTGAGGTTGACTTGTCCACATGGTTTTCAATCATTGCTATCTAACCACCTGCAAACTGAAGTCTGATACTATTAAGCGTAAGCCTCACACCATTGGTTCTCTTGTATATTATTTTTTTTTTCGTAAACCCATTTTATCTGATGATCCCCCCCCTAACACCCATTGGTGGTGTCACGAAATTGAATGATGTCCAGATGCAGCATCCATGCCTCCTAGAGCATTATATTATACACAAATGTTGGCAGTTTGGGTCCATTTTGGTGACATCAAGTGGTGTGTGCTGGGTGGCCTCACAATAAACACCGAAATGTTAAAAAACCAGGATACTGAAGTCAGGTGAAAAACTGGGCATAATTTTTTGATGTTAGATGATCATTTGACTTACACACCATTGTAACTAAGGGCTACGCTATAATTTGTCCACTGAAGCACCTGGTGCAGCCTTCATGTGAGGTTAATTGTAAAGGAGGGTTTTATCTTGCATAATTTGAAGAAGAGGAACAGTTTCGTTATACTGTTAAAGGTCCGGCACGACTGTGTACCAGTGAAATGAGAGTGCCCATCAATCAATTGAGCCAGACTCCACCATATAATGTTTGCATATGGGGGGGGTCCGCTATACCCGCTCCTCTGACAACAAACAGCGAGTCGGTTACCTTTCCAAAGCTTTCCCAACATTGAATAATGCCAGTACCCATTAATACACTTGGGAAGAAGGAAGTAAATTAAGGGGAAATTGGCCTTACTCAAAGGACACACATGGCAACAGCAGGGCTCGAACTCAAAACTTGCATGCGGGTCGGGGGAGCGCTTTATAGAGCTCTTATCCACTGGACCGCATAGGCCCCATTGACTAGGCCACCCAAGAGACTGAAATTTCAAACCTTTAAGATATTTCTTCTTGGCCATTTACTCTTATCTCTTGATCATTAAAAGAAAACCATACATAGTATTCAATTTTGTAAATTATCAAGAGAAAACTTTGATCCAAAATATGTTTCTTTGAAACGTTTGACATTTAAGTGGGCCCTGTAGCCACTCACAATAGCGAATTCATTCTTTTGCATTAGAGAGTAAGCTTATATAGTGTTGGGGGTGACAGATATTTGGACATAAAAAGAATTTCTATTATATGATATGTTTTTTTTTTTAAAATTGTCCTACAACCCAAATTGTGCTTGTACTGATTAAAATTCTGAATTGAATTCCCTTCTGATTCAACAGTCACGTGGCTTGCATTTTTGTTTCCAATATCAGAAAAAGCTCGCGCCTCTTTTTTAAGAAATAACATTTCACCATCCATCTGTATTTGTCCTTTATAGTTTACCCCTAACATAAGCTTTTTTCTATTGAGCAATATTTTCCGGATCAAACCGGGTAGATGATTACAATGGTTAATAGAAAATGACCTCATCTGGTTTTGCCTAGCTACGTTTTACCTACCGAGGAATTCTCTCTCTGGCAACCAGCCTGGTTTTGAAGGATTTTAACCCGAGAACATACGGATCCCTCACTAGAAAAAGACACCCCGCCGCATCATGCGCATGCCTAGAGAAACCGAAAGTGGCACCGGTTAAAGGTTAAACTGTTAATATAATGACCTTCTCTGTTCCTCTGTAATTTGCTACTTTTTTTACGGGAACAGTCTCTCTGGCAACCATCCTTGTTTTGGAAGATTTTAACCCGAGAACATACAATCACTCAAATAGAAAAGACCCCGCTCTGCCATCAGGTGCACATGCAGTAAGAAACGGAAATGCTTGGTTCACTGAGCAGCGGCGCGCTTACATGTAAGATCACCACACAGCGGGTTGATGTCTGGAGCACATAAACAACTGTAAGTGTCATTAAATATGCATGCTCGTTGTTTTCTATAGCATAATGTTTGGTGCTGAAGTAACTAAGCATCTCGCCTAACTAGACGTCAGATTTTGGGCGAAATATTGTGAATCAACAACGTAATATTACAGAACTGTGCTATCAGTCCCGGGAATGGGGTCAATCCACAATGCATTGCAATATTGACCCGTGAATGATCTCTACCCGGCAAATTTCACTTGGGTCACTGAAGTCGGCTATTTTCACCGAATGCTCGCTCCAGTAGAAATTGCCCTCTCTCCACTATCGTACACTATTTACCGGGGAAATATCTCACCGGTAAAATACCGGATGCTCAATAGAAAAACGCTATTAGTTATGTTGAGGACAAAATTTGGTCAGAAAAGGGGACTTGAGTGGGGGATGGAATTTCCATGGGAGAGAATGGCCAAGTTCTTGCTGAAGGTGGACTCATATTCCCCATTGATAAAATTAGAAGGATTTATTTTTAAGTTTAATCTTCCCCCAGATTGACACATAAAAAAGCTGAAAAAATCATGTTTGGATTTGAACTGGTGACCAGTTCAGGATCAGGCCCATGGTGGGGGATGGGTGCTCCCTAATTTCCCAAAAGCTTCAAAGTCCCTAAGGGCTAAAAAAACCCAAATAGATTTTGCAAGCATAGGTAACCCAAAAATGTGGTTTCAGTAAAAGGTCCACTATTGCCACATTCTCCCCTAAAAAAAGTCTAGGTTTTGGGGAAAAAAGTTAACTTTTGAGAAAATGTGCCCCCCCCCAAAAAAAAATCCTGGTTTACAGGCCTATCCTGGATATTAGTCAACTTTTCTTATCCACTAAATTACAGTTACAGAATGAATAGCAGAATGATGATAAACCATATTAGTTTTGATAATTCACTTGGAAACGTTTGAAATTACAATTCATTCTAGTCTGCAGTGCTGTAACCAGGATTCTTTTAGCAGAGGGCAATTTTTTTCAAAACAGGCATTTTCTTCCAAATTTGCCCCTCCCCCCCTTCCCAAAGGGGGGGGGGGGAGATTTGGCAAAAGTGGATCCTTTACCAAAATTTTAACATTTTTATCGACAAACAAGCATCAAAAAACAATTTTTTGGGGCTCACTCCGCTTGCAAAATCTATTTTTCTGACCCTTTTTAGGGGCTCTTGGGGGCTTTTTGGAATTGAAGGGCATCCGCCTCTCGCCCCTCCCCACTGGTTACGAGCCTACTTGTCTGTCCAGAAAACTGTTTTTTCTTAGTCAAACTAGATATTCTGTTGTTATTGAATGTTAAAACAGACATTTCTGGATAGGAGTGAATTTCATCTTTCATCACACTGCAGTTAATCACTGAAAATATGTAAATAGACGAGAGATGCTTACAGACATCAATGACTAAATGGCCTGGAACCAGATTTGACCCCAAGGGCAGGAAAAATAATTACGTACGTACTCAGTGATAAAAAAAAGAGGGCTCTATTTCAAGAATTTCTTTGATAGTAGACATTACTCAGGCCTTCATTTATGAAAATAAGAGGAGCTCTGTTAATATCTCTCCTGTATTCATTTAGGAGCTCAACAAGGGGCTCAATTAGTTGCATGTCATAACAAAAGCACAGGCCTTTCAAGAAATAAGGAGCTCAATTTTTGGAGCTCCTGAAAGACTGCTCAGGAGAGCTGTAGGAGCTCCGGAGCTATAGCTCTCCTCAGAAATGAAGGTCTGATTACTACTAGACAACCAAATTAAAATAAAAAAAATTGTAAACCTCTAGATCCAGAATGTCTTCCATTATTCCTATGAATTTCAAAATGCTTCCTCATTTCTTACAAAACAATTGAGTCCTGTACTTAAGGCGACAAAAAAAATGTTTGTGGACGAGCGGACCTCTC
Source organism: Ophioderma brevispina (assembly GCA_023653785.1). Classification (NCBI taxonomy): domain Eukaryota; kingdom Metazoa; phylum Echinodermata; class Ophiuroidea; order Amphilepidida; family Ophiodermatidae; genus Ophioderma; species Ophioderma brevispina. The sequence continues at coordinate 37,946 of JAMKCH010032578.1, forward strand.
AAGTAGGGTCGGTCGGTCGGGAGAATTTTTTTTTAAATTTTGTTTTCTTTTTCTGAAGGTCGAAATTGGCCTACATGTAAAATAGCCCCAAAATCTGAAAAATTAGGAGAAAAAATGATTTTTTTTTACAAATTTTCTAAAAACAAAAATAGCCAAAATTGATAAATTGGGCTAAAAACAAGCTGATTTTACATGATTTTGGAAAAACTAAAAGAAGAAATTCTGCAAACTGAAAATCAGAGTTGATCGGGCCCGTAAAACAGGTTTTTTTTGTTGCCAGAAGCATTACTTCCAGACCTATAGCCAGGATTTTTTTTTGGGGGGGGTGCACATTTTGGCTTATACACTTTCAAATTGGTTTCTGAAGGTATAAAAATCAACCTCATTTTCAAGCAAGTCAAATGCAATCACAAACTTTATCACAGAAGATTAAATTTGTGCAAAATTTGTTGTTGCAGATACTGGAGTTCTTGCTGTGTTGCTCAAATGTGAAAATGTCATTGTAGCGAAAATATGTTGTTTCACACTATTCCGTAATTGACTTAAATATCCAGTACAAACACGCTTAACATAGTTAGTGACCATGGAAATACTCTGCAATTCTTTGAAATCAATACACACATAGCGCTCATAAAGGCAAGGCATGCTAATCTACCAAGGGCTGAGTTCAGTAGCCTTGGATGTGCACCTGTAACAACAGCTGACATGCATGTTCTGGGTACCATAAATCATGCACTAAGAAACAGAGGGGGTATTGATTAAATCCAATGGTGAATGAAAGTATTGAACTGCCTGGGAAGAGGTTTATCGCTCATAGTGGCTACCGATTGCCGTGTTTTCTTCAAAACCACCTGCTTGAATTCAATGGCAATATTCCATATCTTTTCCTTTATACTGAAAACAGCTTGACAAAAAAATTATGGGAAAATGCCAACGAAAACTAATCGAAGGGGTAGAAAGAAAGAAAGGCAGAGTACACCTTTTTTGCGGAGTTAAGTCAGTAGAAATCAGGCTCAAATGTTTAGGGAGGGATCATTATTTAAGCAGGGGACGGAATGGAGGATTTGAGGGGGGGAACCCGAACAATTTTGTAAGAGAGAGGGGGAACGTGTGGAAACTTTTCATACCAATGAGAGGAGAGAGGGGAAACATGAACTTTTTAAATGGGGAAATCACGCAGTGATCAAGGGGAGGGAGTGTGAAATTTTTGAACGGATGCAAAGGGGGAACGCGAAAATTTTTGACCCGAAAAAAGTTCAAATTCCTCCATTCCCCCGGCATTAATAAATGACCGCTCCCTTATCTGTGGGGAAATGGTCAAAAGGCAGCAAGTGAAGGCAAACTTTATTATGCTCATTTACATTCTTTTCCATTAATGTTTGAAATGTTGTAACATGTAGGTACCATTTAAAATGTCAGTGAAAGAAAGTTGAGGGAGAAAATTAGGAAATGACAATTTTTTTTTACACTTTAGTAATGATTTCAAAATTATGCATTATGATTGCAGGAAGTACAATAAAACTATTACAAAATGGAACTATTGGTTCCCAAAATGCCATTGCAATCCACCCCCCCCCCCCCCCGAATGACATTACACCAATATAGGCAAAGAAAAGAATTTTACACAAATTAATGTTATGTTAGAAAGTTGCATTTGACTTGCTTAAAATGAGGTGGTTCTTTATACCTTCGAAAAACCTATGTTGAGAGTGTATCGACATGAATATATATAATTTTGCGTTGGTAAGAAACATGTCTTGGACTATATTGTTGTCTTAATGAGTGACATGATATGACTTTAAAAATGGTAGTCGTGTGTCATGGATGTGACGGCAGAGCCAAGAGACACGAGGATTATTTCCAGAAAAGTGCGCCCCTTTTTTTGTGTCGCATGAACGAAGTTCATGGAGGCACTACTAGTCCAAATTCTGTGTGTCCTCCGTATGTCCGTGTGTCCGTTCCGTATGACTTCGGTTAACTTTTTAAAAATGCTCTGCAGGGCTTAACGCTCCCCGATTTACTTCACAAACTTGATAGGATGATAGTGAGGGGGGATTGCGCAAGTTATTTTGCTGGGTAGCTTTTGGGCTGCATTATTTGCATATTCACTGAATTTTATTAGCTTAATTTTGCATATTTTTTCAGACATTTCTGGTTAACCTTTTTTGAAATGCTTCTGCTGGCTAAACGCTTATTTAATTTACTGTACGATTTGTACTTCACACTGGGTAGGTGTGATGATAAGTGAGATGCCAAAATATTATGGGTTGTAGCTTTGGCTGCATTAGTTGCATATTCATTGCATATTAATTAGCTTATTTGGCTGGTCAAATGACCCAACCCTTTTCCTGCATGGCTATGTGTGCAAGTAGGCTGAGTTCCGTATAAGGCGTATAATGACGTAACTTGATGGAAGGAAGGAGGCGGGTTAAAGAGTTCTCAATCTGATTAGATGTTGGGCATACTTCAGGCAAAAATTAATGCAAATGAGCTTATATGCAAAAATCAGAGTTAATCGCTTATATTTTGAAAACGGTACATCAGATATGCAAAAATCCTTCACTGCATGAAAAACCCATTATGGTTTGCATCTTCTTTGCCATTTGAACGTTCCTGATACATGCGGCATCGTATGCAACTGAGCTCATTAAAATATACATAATTGCTATATCGCTAAAGTGGTACATCGGATTTGCAAAATTCCTTTGCTACCTGAAAACTACTATACCGTACATCTTGTGTGTGAATCATATGGAGGGGGAAGGGTGGGGTGTTGGGGATGGGGCAGTGTGGGGTGTAAGTGTGAGGTGGGGTGCGTCTGGGAGGGGTGGGGTGCGTCGGGGTGGTGTGCATCTAGGTGGAGTTGTGGTGGTGGTCGTCGGGTAGGGTGCGTCGGGGAATAGTGTGTCGTCTGGGAATATGGGGTGCTTCGGGGTAGTGGGGTGCGTCGCGGAGGGGGCGGGGTAACCTCAGTGACCTTGGTGACCTTGTGTGACCTTAGTTACTTTGTGTGACCTTGTTGACTTTGTGCGATCCTTTGTGACCCCGCGACCTTGGTGCCTTGGGCTGACCTCCGTCTCCTTTTTAGCCTCATTCACAAATCGGTTTCGGGGAGCGGTCGGGTGGGATGCGACGGGGAGGAGGTGTTTGTGTCATGGGAGGGGGAGGCAGGGCGTGGGTGCGTCAGGCAAGTGGGTGGGGTGACCTTCTGTGACCTTGTGTGACCCTATTGACCTTTTTGACCCCATGGTGGCCCTCGGTGACCCCATGTGACCTCGGTGACCTCATGTGACCTTGGTGACCCATTTGACCCATGTGACCTTTGGGTGACCCACATGTGACCTTTGAGACCCAGTGCGATTTTGGTGCCCCCACATGACCTTAGTGACCCCATGTGACCCCATGTGAACTCGGTGACCCCATGTGACCCATTTGACCTTGGTGACCTCATGTCCCCACCTTTTGACCTCATTCACACCGCGATAAGCAGACGACACTAGCTTCCAAGGCCGCATGCCTTTTTTTCATACCTTTTCGGTTACACTTTTTAAATGCTCTGCTGGCTATATACTGTGCCCTATTTACTTCAAACCTGGTAATTTGTATCACACGGTTCTCCAGTGAACACTTTGGGTTTCTCTTTCTAATCATCATTTGCCAAACTTCATCATAAAGCAAGTGATCGCGCAACCAGCGACACTTGTGGTTCGAGAACCGCCTTGTTTTTTAAAACTGGGTTTGCTGGGGGGAGAGACATAACACAAATGACCATACGGGAACAGCTGCAAACACGGGGGGGGTCTCAGGTGGGGTGTCAGCCGCCTGGTATATCAATGACCATTTTTCAATGCCATTTTGGTATCGCATGATCTGTTTTTTTCCGCCACATTTTCTCAAATTTGGTAAAAATGTAGTCAATTTTTTCTTAATCCCAAGCAAGTTTTTCCAAATTTCTTAAAATATCAATGTTTTAAGAAAAAATGGCGACTTTGTGTATAGCTATGGTATTGGCAAAAATTGGGATTCCTTTCCAGGCGATTGAAGGTGTCCCTACCCAAACCAAACTTGCAACCCCCCTTAAAAAATAACTGAATCAATCTTTGACATATAATATCACATTCTGACTGGTACCATCAGCCAGAAAAAATGACAACTGAAAGAAAATATTGAACAGATGGGCTTAAATATGGTGACAGTCATCAAACATGATCATTTCTTTTTGCACATATCTGGATGTTTGAAATTTTTAACTACTTAGTTCTCCAAGCAACCAAGGATGAATATTTATTAATCTTTTCCGTGGAGATGGCCAAGCGCAGCGCAACAAGTTTTAAAAAAAAAACCATGTGCATTGGCCGGACTCGAACCGGCAACCTCTTTTTTCAACACTCGTTTGCGCTTGTCATCTTCAGGAAAAGATTACTAAATATTCATCCTTGTCTGCCTGGAGAGCTAAGTAGTTAAAATTTCAAATCAAATATAAATCATATATAGGCCTATATATAAATACACAGTTCTGATGCTATCCGCTAGGAAAGCGATGGACACCTTTCGAACCTAACACCTATAGATACTATCTATAGCTCCTCTACCAACCCTGGCGTGTTAGCTTTATGGTAAGAGCGCCGTCACTAGTAATGCGGAGGTTGCCGGTTTGAGTCCGGCCAAGCGCACATGGGTTTTTTTTTTTTCAACATTTGTTTGCGCTGGCCATCTCCAGGAAAAGATCAATAAATATTCATATATGGACATGGTTGGGGTTAGCCTGGTAATGGCAGGCATGTATATGCCCAAAGATGATATCTCTGGCAAAAGTAATTAAAGTGCATTTTATGATCCTTGCACCTTTTTATTTTTAGGACCCTTTCATTATTGTAGTAAAGTCTCCTAAAAATTACTAAGCTGATGATAATAATTTATTTTTTTAAACACAAGTGATTTTTGTGAAAAATAAATTATCTGGGCCCTATTTCATCTGGGCCTTGTGAAGCAAGCAATTTGCTCATAACACCAAAATGCAATAAATGAATCAATCAATTTTGGGAATAAGCTTTTCTGAAGTATGTCTAGGGAATCATAAATAAAATCACAAAATGCACCTTTAAATGTCTATTTTCATGCATGACAGCTACTAATTAATACAAGCAAAGTCAGACATAACAAATTTGAAAATAAATGATTGATTTTGTCTTAAAGGGCTGTGGAGAAAAATTAGGTTTTGTTGGGCCATCACTCACTCTGCACTGAGGCAAAAAAAATTGTTTGATTGTCCATAGATGACTTTTTAGAGTTGGGTCGGTCGGTCGGAATTTTTTTTTTTGTTTTGTTTAATGTCAATAGCAAACTGTATTGAAACATGTTTGTTTGTATTAATAAGTTAATCAACACTAAAAATCAAGTTGATTCTTACTTGCATCTTTGTACATTATGAAACCCAACTAACATGCTAAGAAACCGTTTAAACATCATCTTTTTTTACATTTCAGAAAGTTAAAATTGAAAAAAAAAATTTAGGAATTTTTCAAAATTAGGGTCGGTATTCTTTTGCACAGTAAAAGAAAAAAAAAACTTTTTCCTGATTTCCAAAATTAGGGTCGGTCGGATGAGGACAATCAAACAATTTTTTTTTAGCCTGAGCAAGGAACAGCTTTGAACTTGAGATGTATGTGGTTGTGGTATGAATACATTCAAATTGGAAAAAGGTTTCTTGTTCAGAAAGTCTAGACTGTGTGTGGTAGGAAACATTCTTTTCTCATGAGTCATTGCATCCTTATTGGGTCATACATCATTGAATCAAGTGTTGAACTTGAAACTGTAATCATCTACTTTCGTAAGTCTATTTGCAACCAGTTTGTGACTGTCCTGAAAACAATTATCATTTTCCCAAGATATTTTAAATGACAAATTGAAAGTCTTGACAAGGAAGGGGAAATCCCTTTTCTATACACACACACACACACACACACACACCCTCACACACGTGCATGTGCACGCGCACGCACATGCACATGCACACACACACACACATCAGACTTTACTCCATCAAAATGGAAATTTTGGTATCAGAAGAAAGTTCATATTTTTCTCAATACCCAAGTGAAATAGGCCCAGGAAATGTGTTCTTTCAATGTCATGTACAAGACATCTCCAAATTAGGTGGGTATACCACACTTGTTATTAACAAATGCACACATCGACAAAAACAACTACAAGAACAAAATCTTGACAAACAGTTTGCAGATCTTCCATCATAAAATTATAGAGTTCGTAAAGGAAATAATACTCTCTATATCATTTTAAATCACAAAATTTTTCTTTTTTTAAGTTTTTAAATGTTAATAATTAATATATTGTTTTAATTGTAAATAAAATCAGATATTAAAAGAAAATATTAATGTATTGCAATTAAAGTTACTAGTTAATTAAACAAATTACTACATTTTATAATTGTCTGATGTAATAACATACAATGTGAGTTGTCTTAAAACAACCTAACCCCCTCACCTCCACCTCTTCAGTTTTTCTGATAGGTTAACCATCGGCTCCCAAAACCTATCAAAATAAATATCTCAAGTGCACGCTCTAAAATATTTTAACCATACTCTATTGGCTTATACATCATAAAAACCTATGAATTACCAAATCAGGAATGGGACTGTTAGTACCGAGCGGGTAAACATAACAAACACATTTTGTAAAGCAAACAAAACATGTGGTGATGACAGACATTGCAATTTATGTTTGCAGAACAAATTGTTTTGCAGTAAGCTAAAATGTAAGATTATTAAGAACAAAAAAAATAGAAAGAAAAATACTTCCCTCAATGCTACTATTTAACTCGTATTATAATCTTTAGGGAGTTGATATCATTTACATGATCGAAGTGGGATTTTTTAGCTGAAACTTGACTGTACAAATATAGGTGGACACTATTTGGGATTTAAATTAAAATTGTAAAAGAAAACTTATCAAATATCTACCACATTTACTGAACTAACTGTGAACAAACAAAATTCAGGAGTATAAGATAATTGGCTACACCAATTGGCAAGCAAATGATTTTATTTGTTGATAAAAAATGCAACTTTCATGAAGCAAGGAAATTAAAGTCGGCGTATGACTTCAATTAAAAGCAGACCTGCCATTTACCGATTCTGTACAAACATGATTTCCCTTCCATTTAGGTACATTGTTTTTGTAAGGTATTTTTAGGTGTTATTTTATTTTTAGCAAGGTATATGTGGAGCACAAATTCAAAACATTACAAATTGAAGGCAAATTAATCTGTAGCAGATTGAATGAAACAAATGAAACAAGTCCAGCAACAAAAGTGCTAAATATTACAAAATCTCACAAAGTAATGCAGTGAAAGATTTTTACAAGATAGTTTCCAGGTGTAGACAAGAAACTGCATTTAGGGCAATAAATTGCTTGTAAGGTAGATCATGGATTACATAGACCAGGGGTGTCCAACTTTTGGACGGCAGGGGCCCGCATTGGTTGAATCACAACTATGTGGGCCGCAAGCCAAGTAATGAGGGGCTCAAGTTTGGTTTGTGACGTGCCTATGAGAATCAGGATGTAGTACCCCATATCATTACCAATTTTTGATGAAAGGGGGACCATAGCCACAACGAAGATGCAGTTTGGAGCACATTAACATAAATTTTCCTCTTGTTGCTGAGAATGTTGACCTTTTTGTAGCGCTATTTTGAAAAAAGTTGGTTTTCAGTTTGAGGGAAAGTAGACTAATTTTCCCACAATATTTTAGGAAAATTTGGTTTTTAGATTGATGAAATTCGACTCATGTTCCCAACGATGTTTGGTTTCAGGCCTTGAGGAAATTGAAAAACTATTCAATGACATTCTTTTTAAATCGTATGATAGACCAGATATTTCTGCATTTATTTATAGCGAGCTCTCGAGCGGGCGCAAATGGCCGCGAGCCGACGGTTGGACACCCTGAATTAGACAAACAACATGCTCAAATTTCTGATCGTTTCAAATGACATTTTGTCTTTGGAATGTCCCTCCTTCAAAGGTGGCTCTGAGTGGCACAAATTGGGATGATGGCATGTACAATTTGCTAGGGGTGTCCAACCTTTTGCGGCAAGTGGACCGCATTGGTTCCGATCCACGACTACTAAGGCCGCGAGAAGTATGGGGGGGACGGGGCCCAGTGGTTATGACGTGCAAACAGAGTATGGAGAAGTATATAGGACCAATATCTCTAGCTAGACTAGCCCTAACAAGGCTCTAGACCACAAAATACCACACAATGGTATAGTGTGATATGTGGTATATGATAGTACAAAACCTACAATATTTGTTGGTGTTTGTGGTATTGTGATCTTAGTATTGACATAAAAGTGTGGTACATTCACTTACATCCCGCACCCGACCCCCGCCATGTAAGCCTATAACACAAGGTTCACTGGGCCCGGAACTTCTCTTGGCAGCCCTGTCTTGTGGCCTATGGGGCCGCTTGTGTGTTTATTATAGTGTAACTGTGGTATATAGATGAAAATTACTCCAATTTTGGTATAGTTTATGATTTAAATAACTACTAAGCATATACAACAATATACCACAATCAACATTTTGTGGTAGTTGTGGTCTATGAAGTGCAAGTATGATGAAAGTTGTGGTATATTGTGATCTGGCTGGTAAGGGGTAAGTCATCACCAATATAGAGCACCTGCAGTGTTAGGATACCGCCAATATTGGGCCAAATTTTCACACAAAAAACTGTCCACTTTTTTTTCGCCATAGGAAATATTGATGTCACTTTTTAGGCATTCAATTTGGTGGCAGACAGCCGTACAACAAGTAGTTCAGGTTGAGGAATTTGGACTAATTTTCCCACATATTTTTAGAAATTGCGGTTTTCAAATTGATGAAAATGGGACATTTTCCAACAATGTTCGATGAAGGGGGGAAGTTCGGTGTCAGATTGAGGAAAATGAAACGTAATTCAATGAATCTGTTTTGTTTAAATCTAGTATGTTGATAGATATGCCATTTTATTATTCTTTTTTTCTGGAAGTGAGTCTTGTATTCCACTCGCGGGCGCAATGAGCTCATTAGGCGGGCCGAAAAATGGACAGCGGGCCGCAGGTTGGACACCCCTGATTTAGCATGAAGAATATTAACCAACTTCTTTAAAATACACCACACATAGAGGTCAAGACAGCATTTTGTGCAAGGTCGACAATGCGTACAAATCTTGGTGGGGTTTGATGAGGGGGGGGTGGTCTATACAAGCATCCCCCGCATGTTGATGCTACCAACATGTGCCCTTGTTTTTGACCAAATAACCTAAATATTTACATTTTGTTTAAGAAGTTTTTATTTTTTTTGGATTTTTGTTCTAATATGGATTACAATTAACAATTGCAAGTTCTAAATGGCAAAATTATTTTAACAAACTTTCACACATTACTAGTAACATTTTATCTTGTCAGCAAATCGTTTCATTCACACATGCTCAAAAGCACCTTACGCAGCACGCAGAGTGCAATCTGCACACTTTCAATTCACTCACGCTTATTCGCGTATTTTGTTACATCTTCAGCTTCACTGATTTGCTGTTCTTTGCTGTATATGCGTAAATATGGCATAGTGTATGATTATGATGATGGTTACCATTCAAAACGGCAGTTAGTGTGTGTCCATCTTGAGAAGAAATTGGATTTAACAGTTTTCATCTTGATAGAATGGCTTCACCCCAAAACCAATCCCATCTGTAAAGTTTGCGCTGATATTTCAACCCATTTTGAAGTGAGAGGCTACAAACATGATTTTGTAATCCCCATAGAGTCCTGTGTAAAATTCAATATTGGTCGACCAAAAGGAGGCACCTTTATATTCTCATACATTCAAACCAAACATCCCTTTAGCCCTTGAAGATTTCACAGGTTAAATGAGAACAATGGTAGCTTTCTTTCTTCCAGATTACCAAAATTTTGTTCACTTTTCCAGTAAAACTGTGGTTCTGGGGACGATTTCTATTAGCAATCACAGACCATTGCCTTTTAGCAACTTACCGGTATAGGTAAAAATAATAAAACCATATTTAACATGCCCTGAGTATCGTCATTTTTCCCGCATCAATTTCTATTCTAATATATGACAGTGGTTTAAATGCATATGAAACCGCATTTGATCTTTTACTTCATTTTAAAAATAGTGTAGCAAAATAAAAAAGCAATCAAGCACGATTTATGAGTATGTGTTTTCTGATGCTAACAAATGTATATTCCGTGTTTTCAATTATCAACTCATTGGATTATGATCACCATTGTTATTCTAAACATCGACATCAGTGAAAGTCAGTCTGTATACGTCCTTTTCAGAATCCAC